>VYZW01002635.1:4560-180183 GCA_013401315.1 Balaeniceps rex | reverse complement strand
TGAGCCAGAGCTGGTGCTTAGTGCTAGTATTGTGGTTAGATTGGCGAACCTGTGCACTGAACCATAATTTCTGCAATAATATCCAGTTAACCCACTTCCGATGCTGTCATTAAGTACTAAAGTACTCTGGCATTTTTCTGCTTGTGTACATACTCTTGAACTGTAATATATGCAGTGCTGGGGATATCCTTGTGACTGCTGATTTTGCCAGGGTAGGCTTGCAGGAGCAGACCCAGTAAGGTTTGTCTATGTTCTACTTTCCTGTTCCTTTTAAGAAGGACTTTTTGAGAGCTTTCTAGTTAGCAAATTTTGTGTGCTACTGGTTCCTGGTATTTCTAATCATGTTTAGTTTATCTGTGCTGCTGATACAAAATTCAGGTATCAATGCACAGAGGGATTGGATGAGAACTGTTTGACCCTAATGATGTTTTAAGTAGAGCAATAGCAGAGAGTGCTGCTTCTCTGTTGCAGCATACTTGTGTATAAGTCACTTCTTGATCTAGATGGAGGGACGGAGAAATTGAACCAGACGGTAGTGCGGTAGTGGAAGATGGAGCCTTTCCAGTATAGCCCAGCTTAGGCTGAATGTTACTCTTCAGTGAAAACTGTTTTGGCTTTTGTAGTGTAAGTATTTTCTTCTTTTGGGGCATCTTTCTACTTTGCACCAACCACAGCATTAACTAACAGCTTTGGCAATACCAGCTAAGAGCCTAGAACAGGCATATACTGAAGTTCTTTCTGGGTTTGCTTTTATAGTCACTAACGTAAGATAGTAGCTTGGATATTCCTCCTTGGAGGACTTCAGTCTTGCTGGCAGTCAATCCAGTGCCTTGCGTAAGTATTACGTTCATTTAATTGCATTAGGCATGAAGTAGTTGTACGTGAAGGGATGACATTGGGTAGTAGTATCTATAGGACCAAAATAAAACTTTCTAGTATGACTGACTGATGAGAGACAAATCTAACAAACAGCCCATTAGTCAAAAGAATGATGAAACAGCCCATGTGTTATGATTCAGTCTAGAATTGTTTAAAACATTGGAATTCTTTCGGGTTTTGCTTGAAGCTATAATTCCCCCCCCGGCCCCAGTATTACAATGTGAAAGTTGTCAATTCTTGGGCAGATACTCTTGCAGTGTAAGTCTAGAGAATGTTAAAATGTGTCAGGCTTTCTCCCTAGTTTGAAATAATAATTTTTTTCAGTATATTGTTTTAGTTGCCCAAAGTATCGCTAGTGATGGTTTTTAGGGGAAAAAAAAAAAAGAAATGAACCAAAACATTTTCTAAATGTTTTCCTTCAAAAGACAAACGCGTGACTAACTTTTTTTTGTAGTTGTGAAGTTTCTGTTTAGGAAGGTAACCCATTCTGAATTCAACTCAATAGACCAAGCCATCAGATTACAACATAATGTTGCTTTATTGTGCTGCTCCATAAACCTGCTTCTGTGTTTGTTGCAAGCATAACCTTTATGCTTTTGTTTACATTGTAGGAAACACAGTTCTAGCAATGAGTTTTTTCATTTAACTCTAAACATCTTTTTATTTTGTTAATTTTAAAATTATTAGGTTTTGCTATGTTATGTTTTTAAAGATATTTTTTGCATACTGCTGCTCATATTTCAATAAACAAAACAAAAAACCCACAGATTTTTCTGATTTCCTTTATCTGTAACTCGGTATGTCTCAAATATTTGTTTACAGGGGTTGATTTATGACTTCTTGTAACTCGCTGCTGATGCCTTACCATGTACATATTCCTTCTCTTGCAAATGTAATCTAATTTTAAAAATACTTTTCGATAGCTTTTTGGTAATGCAAAAGCTGCAGTGCTCTCAGAAGCAGAGACTAAATCATTTCATTAATTTATTTAAGAGTTCTTTTTTCTTCCTGTAGAATGCAGCCAGCCAAAACGATATCAATTTGTTGGTATTTATGAAAATATTTAAATCAGTAGTACAAAAAATGTATATCTGTAAGACTTCAGCAACACTCTTGATTATTGTGTTGGGGGTGGTTGAGGTGATTGGGTTTTTTTACCACTGTGGCTGACCATAACGTTTTTAACCAACCATCGTTAGATCTGAACGTGTAGAGCTTTAAACTAATGACCGATGGCCTTTTCATTGAAATGAAGGCTGTTCGAATATCTCTTGAAACTCGAGTACTGTTCCAATAAAATGGAAATTTAGGAGAAGTTTAGTGAGCTGTTCTTTTACTGTCCGTTAGCCTTATTTTTTAGATTGAGGGGAAGAAAACTTTTCTCTTGTTTACCAAGATACTACAGAAATAGAGGTTGAAATAGTAATTGGTGGTGTGCACAGATGAAAAGAAATCTTTTTTTGGCCGGATGAGTACAAAAATACTGAATCCCGAGTCCACGGGGATATCCACATAAGAACTACAGAAAGGACAAATTATTTGTGTAGTACAAAACTGAAACAAAAGAGTTGGTACTGCTTGATCTTGTCTGGTTTTCCTGCTTTGGGATTTCGTTTGCCTAGCAGAGTGCAACCTTGCAGTAATACTCTGTGAAGTTCTCTCATCTTTTCAATAATAGTTTTTTTTCCTCTGAATGTGCAACTGTGCTATGCTAAGGAGGATCCAATCACTCAGGTAGTAATTTTTTTTATATCTCCTGATACTGTCTTGATGGTTTTGCTTCCAAAACAACACTTGCCACGTAAAATTCCCAGAAGATACACTATGATAGTATTACCTAGATGATACAGTCTAATTTGTGAGTAACATCTCGAATTAAGTGTTGCCGTGGCTTGTTGGCTTTCCAGAAGCTTTAGATGGACTTGTATTAATAGCTTTCTATATAAGTAAAAACCAACCAACCAAATGAAAAAAAAAAAACTTAGTAATTAAAAGTTTTAAATCATTATTTTATAGAATTGAAGAGGTTTTGTTAATCTTACTAGTCTTTCTCTGTGGGGAATTTAGAGGTATCGTAACAGTTTATAATTACATCTGTGTGAGTAGCTAGCCAAAGTAACCTGTGAAATTGTTCATTTATGTTTTTTTCAGAAGGAAAAAAAAAAAAGCTTTGGGCAAAACACACCTCTTCCACCCCCTCTCCAACCTGCATTGTGTGTTAAATGAGTCAGAGGCTACTTCTGTTCACTGCTACATAAAAAGCAAATATCTCACTGGCATTTAAAGTAATTAAATGTTGGGTGTCCTATACCCTGTGCCAAGAGAAATGTGCCTGCCTTGTCCTGGAGTGCTCCCTGCCCTGTTGTAGCCAAGGACCATGTCTTCTCTGCACCATCCTGACATGGTATCTAGAAAAACTGTTTCACAGAAGCTAGGAAAACTTGGGAAATTACTTTTGCTATAGATACTCTGGTCAGAGGACGTTGGGGATTGGAGTGTCAAGTCAGTGCACTAAATCGGGCTTTCCCAAATAGCTTTCCCGAAGTAAGCACTTGGTATCGTGGAAATGCTGATTCCATTTAACTTGCCAAATTCAGTATTTTGGCCTATGTGATTTAGAGCACGTCTTTTCCAGGCGCTGCTAGCATAAAAAAATCATTGGACTACACTCAGTGATGATACTGGCTCTAGTTTCATTTTAAATCTTAAGCACTGTTAATCTTCTGACCTAGGGTGCAGAACAAGCGATCTTCTGTGTGCACTGAGGCATTTGTAAAAAGTCCCAAAGTACCTGTGAATTGTCAGTCACTCAGTTAAATGTAAATGCTTTTAGATACTGCAGCATCTTAATGCTCAGTTAGTATTGGCGAGAGAATTGGCTTACGCTGATCAGTGTTTTGTAGTCAGCCAACGTTAGCACTTTGGGTTGGTAACATTCAACACAAATAATCATTCCCTTTAGTTTTGGATATCTGTGTATAAACTTTGAAGTAAAGAAATGTCATCCTCTGCATTTTTATCATAGGAGAGCAGCAAAGATGGTTGTCTGTAGCTCTGTAGTGTGAATTCTCACTCCAACCACTTGCAAATCTAATGACGAAGCAGAAGAAAGCTGCATGCTGGAAAGTAGCTTACCTAGACTGAAAAATGAAGCCCACGCAAGCTATAGAGTGGAGGTACAAGACTTTTGCATCTGTCTAGCATCTGTCCCCGGACTTTCTATTGTGCTGTAGGAACAGCAGAAGTCAAAGTAGAAACTAAATTTTTTGGGGAAAAACCCCTATTAATCCCCACAGCATAAAGCCATCACCAAAGCCACTGAAAGGACAATACTAATGTCCTGATGTCTTGCTGCTTCTCCCAGGTGCTCAGTTCAGTTCTTCTTTTCCATGACTTTCCAACTCCTGCGACTTGGAAGAAGGGTCCTTTAGCCTCATAAGAAACATCATTTTGAAGTCTCTGTGCCTTTTACCTCTTATCATGTGTGTTGTCCCCTACCCAGGTGAAGGGGACTGTGTGCTTGTGTAGCCATGGCCGCATAACTGTTCGTGGGGAGGTGCGAGACATTTTGATTCTCGGCAGAACATTTGTGTTGCTGAACTGCTTGCCCAGGTTTTCAGACACGCCAGGGAAAAGCATGTCATGCCTTGAGGATGTGCCAGCCATTTGTTGCAGGTAGACTAAAACACGCAGTCTGGCTTTTTCTTTGCCCCGTGTTTCTATATTTAGCAGTATTTTCCTCTAAAACCATGAGATGTCTCCAAAGTCCGGCAGAGTCAAAGGACTAGACCTCAAGATACCAAATAAGAAGCCTCTAGCTGATGGAGTTCTAGTGGTACATTCCCGTTAAAAGAGGGAATAAACCTTAATAAAAGCGCAAACACGTACAGTACCCGTGTGATAGGTGCTTCAGTGTTTTACAATTTCCAGGCAGTTTGCATCGAATTCTTTTTGAATTTGTTCTTGTTACCTGCCTTATAGGACCAGAGGTTCAAATGTGCTGTACAAATATTTCTGTAAGCAACATTTTTTAGCTCTAGTTGAGTGCAGACCCCAGGGAAGGTCTGGCTTGCGATTCTCTTAATTCTCCTGTTCTGTGCTTCTACAGGTAAGTCTGAGGCCGCAGTTTCATCGGCTGTAAATGCGGTCATAGGGCATGTGGGGTCCAGTTAGAAACAAATGCCGCAACCACCGACAGCGTATAACATTGAAATGACAAAAAAATCAGTCTAAAAGTTCATTCCAAAAATCTGGAGGCAGGAAATCTATCCAAGCAGAGATATCTTGCCAGGCAAGATACATTTTTTTTTCAGTACTACCTTAAGTTTGTGCTGGAGTGATAATCATCTGCTCTTCTAGGGATGGTAAGAAGCCAGCATCACAACGGTGTCCTGTTTTCTGAGTGCGATGGGCGCACCGGGTCTAGAACAAGCAGTTGCTGTTGGGCAATCCCGCAGCGAGCGGTTCTGTGTGAACATCTCCGTTGAAGGAGCTCTGCTCTAGAAGAACACTAAAAGTACCCACTTCAGTGCAAGAAATGAAGACGCAGATCTATGGAAAATCACATGAGAGAAGCACATCGTTAAATTCTCTTTTATCCAAGATTTTTGCTGTGCTAGGCGCGATGTTTCCCTTAAATGTAGGCGACTGGGGAAACTGCTAACAAGCCAGACCAGCTATAGCTGCAAAGTAGGTTTATGCCAGGTCAATCCGTTCTGTATTTAATTGATTCATTCTCTGTATTGCTGTTTGAGTGGTGCTTGCTGGTGCTCCGCCGGAGGGAAGAGCAGCAGGAGGAAAGCAGTAAGGCATCGCATCCCGAGGGTGGTCACGGGGCAGCTGCGTTGCCATGCGTCACCTGGAGCCCACCTGCCTCCTGCTCAAGGTACGAATTGGTTTTGGTGTGGGACGGCAAAGCTGTCGTCGAAGGAGTGCCCTGAGTTAGCAGGGGTTTGGCTGCGCCAGGGTGGGGTGGTGGTTGCAGAAACAGCGACGGTGTCGTGGAAGTGCTTTAGGAGCCCATACCTGCTACAGGCAGTGTAGGACAATTAAGGTAGGGTAAAAGTAAAGGCAAAAGGATAGGTAGTTTTTATGCATATCAGCAAATTAATGTGAAATCTCAGGTTTTTCAGTCTTAAGTCTTAGAAAAGAAAATAAAATTCAAAGTCGTGTTCAGAAATAAGCCTACGTAGTTACCAAATCCCCCCCTCCAAGGACAAACCCTGTAAAACTACTTCACTCCCGCAGAGATTTGAGGTGAGGGGTTTGGGGGGTAAGGTTCTGGGGGGTGGGAGGTCTTGGGCTGTCTCTAGCCTTTCTGTGTTCCTGCTCCTTGCAGGATGACTCCTTTTTTCCATANTAGCTCCTGCTGAGCAGTGCTGACACAGAGCCAAGGCCTTTTCCGCCTCTCACCCCACCCCACCAGCGAGCAGGCTGGGGGGCACAAGGAGTTGGGAGGGGACACGGCCGGGACAGCTGACCCCGATGACCCAAGGGATGTCCCACACCGTACGGCTCATGCTCAGCACATAGAGCTGGGGGAGGAAGGAAGGGGGGGACGTTGGGAGTGATGGCGTTTGTCTGCCCAAGTCACCGTTACGTGTGATGGAGCCCGGCTTTCCTGGGGATGGCTGAGCGCCTGCCTGCCGTGGGAAGCAGGGAATGAATTCCTTGGTTTGCTTTGCTTGTGTGCACGGCTTTTGCTTTACCTATTAAACTGTCTTTATCTCAACCCACGAGTTTTCTCACTTTTACTCTTCCGATTCTCTTCCCCCATCCCACCAGGGCGGGGGTAAGCAAGCGGCTGGGTGGGGCTTAGTTGCTGTCTGGGGTTAAACCATGACAATTTTGTTCTTTATAAATACCTTTTTTCCATTCTCTTTTTTGAAGTTGGGCATCTGCTATTGCAAACAACCCGGTTATTTCCAGGACTAAATAAGTGCTGTGTAATCCAGTCATTCCTGTGAAATCTCATTTTCTGAAGTCTCTTACATACAGAAATTTCTATCAGCAAACTCATGAGCCTCTCGAGAAAGTTCTGAGCTGTGTGGGTGATTTCAGCTTTAGAACTGCATTGGAAGAATTTGAAAGACAACTCAAAATAGACAAAACAGGCTCTTTTCTGTAAGAGCCAAATGGAGACTAGTTTTCCTGAGGCCTGTGAGATTTCGGGTCTCTGGTGAACAGTCTCGCTCTAAAAGATCTGTATAGAAGGAATTCTCCTTAAGTTTCCTGTAAGAAATTAGAGGTAAATATAGTATGTTAAGCCTGAAAGAGTGAGCAGGTTGTGTCCATGGAGATCATTCACTGTAGGCATGGTGCTGTAGGCACTGCCTGGGCAGATGCTCAGCCCCGCAGGGAGGAATTTCATGTTGCCAGGAGGGTAAAAGTGAGGGAGAGAGGAGGAAAAACACTTGCTAAGATGTGGCTGTGTGTGTAACTTGCTTCCCGGGACACTTTCTGTCCATACATTAATAGACTTAAACCAAACTTTTTTGCTTATACCTGTAGTTTCTGTATTTACTCAGGGTCCTGTGAGTTAAGGCTCGGAAGAAACAACCTCCTAAAACCAAATGTGCTGTGGGCACCATTCAACAGTATCTTCCTTTCGTCTTCTCAGTCTGATGTATCTGCTGGTGTTCTAAATGTTCCGAATGCCAGGTAGATAAACCTCCTGGCTCTCAAAAGGTTTAGGAGAACGAGGACCATGGTCAGAGCAGTGGTCGGGGAGGGACACTGTGCATTGGCAGAGCAGAACCAAACCTCTTGCCCAGCACATCCACTGGGATGGGGTCTGGCCAACGTGCTCCTGTGTATGTGCCAGGGCAGCCGCTGGTCAGTAGGAAATTGAAGCTGGGACCCTCCTCAGCCTCTTCAGCCATTCTCTGAAATCACTCTTTCTAAGTTTGGAAGGACAGAAGAAACTCGGGAGGAGTGTAACTAAACCCTGGCTCTTGTTAGTACTCACTAACGGCTTTACGTAAGCCCTCAGCCTTTTCTCTTTCTTTTCTTAATGGAAGCTGAGTTGCGGAGGAGCCTTCGTCTTGGTGATTCCTGTTTTGGAGTGGTATCCTGGGACAAGGGCTTTTCATTTCTTTTGAAGATGCTACTAGAAGAAAACTCATTAGAGCAAGTGCAGTTACAAATTGCTGTGGCTCTTGTGGTTTGACGCCGGTTTGGAGAGCACGATCATGCAACGCAGCTTCGCTTTCTGCTTTGCATTTACCAGCCTGAGGCATCCCAAAGAGACGTGAAATATTTAGCTTTTGGGATTTATTCTTTGCCTTTTGCCTTGCTGTGTAGCTTGACAGACTTGCAAACCCTACGGATGAGTCCTTTCCAGGCACCAGTTGTGATGGCCATGTGGTGTGGGGTGTAGGAAGTGCTCAGCTCCTGGGTTTTGTCTGGGGGAAAGGGAAATGCAGGAGGGTGAATGCCCATAGAAGAGCCCACCACAGCCCACCTACAGGTAGGAAGTGCGAGAAGAAAGATGGGTCCTGCTGGGTCCCCAAAATGTTAACAAACCTGGTGTTCAGGCAGAGCAACAGCATGAGGAGGTCCCAATTTTGGGGTGCTCTTGCAGAGGAGCATCGCACTGGCAGCTCCTCCTTGGTTACTCAGTACCAGCGCTGCAGCAAAGTCCCCGTGGGCAGTGTCTGTGCCGATGGCTTGGGCAGCTGGGTTCAAAATCAGCCATGGGCTAAGGGATTAAAGCCAACAGGCTGAAATATAACAATAATAATAATAACAATAATCTGTTGGAAGGGTGGCATCAGATGCGAAAGGTCTTGCTGCTTCCAGGTGGAAGTGATGAGTTGTTTCCCTGGCCCGGAGGAAGAAGAGTTAAAACCTTATTTAACGCGCAGGTCCTGATTCAGCAGAGCACGTAGCTGTGTATTTTAAGTGTATGGATGCTCTCCAAGGCGTTATGGGAGCTACTCATCCTCCGAAAGCAAAGCATACAATTAAGAGGCTCTCTGAACTGGGGCCACCCCACTTAGAATCACAGAATCATTTGGTTGGAAAAGACCTTTAAGATCATCGAGTCCAACCGTACCTGTCCACCACTAAACCATGTCCCTAAGCACCTCGTCTGCCCGGCTTTTAAATACCTCCAGGGATGGGGACTCCACCACTGCCCTGGGCAGCCTGTTCCAGTGCTTGACAACCCTCTCCGTGAAGAAGTTTTTCCTAATATCCAATCTAAACCTCCCCTGGCGCAACTTGAGGCCATTGCCTCTTGTTCTATCACTTGCTACTTGGGAGAAGAGACCAACACCCACCTCGCTACACCCTCCTCTCAGGCAGTTGTAGAGGGCGATGAGGTCTCCCCTCAGCCTCCTCTTCTCCAGGCTGAACAACCCCAGGTCCCTCAGCCGCTCCTCATAGCACTTGTGCTCCAGACCCTTCCCCAGCTTCGTTGCCCTTCTCTGGACACGCTCCAGCACCTCCATGTCCTTCTTGGAGTGAGGGACCCAAAGCTGAACACAGCACTCGAGGTGCGGCCTCACCAGTGCCCAGTCCAGGGGAAGGATGACTGCCCTGCTCCTGCTGGCCACGCCATTCCTGATACAAACCAGGATGCCATTGGCCTTCTTGGCCGCCTGGGCACACTGCTGGCTCATATTCAGTCGGCTGTCGACCAACACTTCTCACAGCATCATGTCCCAGATTTCTGGTGTTACACTTGTCCTTCATATTTTAGCGTATCGACCTCCAGTCTGCCCTGAAGAGAAGCCACCAGGCAGGAGGCTGCTGCAGGGCTGCGAGTGTTTTTTGAAAGGCACGTTGAGAAAGTGGGGTTTGCTGTACAGACACAGTGAACGGTGTATTTGTGCGTGGGGCAGGAGTGTGGCTGGCAGAAGGTGGGGAAGGGATGGAGTATGCCTTTGGGGCCCCGCGTGTGTCGTGCACCCAATAAACCAGTTACACCAAGTGAGTAAATGCCCGTCGGTCGCTCTCCTGGCATGCCTGTGGTCGGGAAGTGGATTTTATGGTCAACTTGAATTTTGGACCTGGTGAAAGAGAACGTATCCGATGTTTTCTATACAAAAGTTTCATACATTGGTTAAAATGTCATTAATAGAACTTTATTCTGCAGTAGAAGTGATTCTGGGTATTGCTGAGAGCAACACGGGGCACGCACAAAGGCGTTCCAAGTAAATCAGCTGGAACTCTACGCATGACAGGTTCTTCTGGGGTATTACTCCAACTATTGGGCTGTGGGGAAAAATAGGGTTATTCCAGGGTTATTCTTGAACCTTTAAATAAAGTACGGTAGGGTGCAATGCAACACGTGCTTTGTCAGGTTCTGAGGCTTTTGCCAGCAGAAATTCTTAGACCGAACTCGTTATGGCTGATAGCTGAAAACAAGCTGTCGTTACTTAAAAATGAATAAGAAATGCCTGATTTGATAAAACTTGATTTATTTAAAAAGGGCTGAGATAAACACACTTGGAATTTATTCTTGCTTTCTACATTAGAGTAATGATGTGGAATTACACCGGTTAAATTTGGTTCGGAGGAGATAAAAATTGGCCACCTATTGAGGAATAAAATATTTAAGCCTGTTATATAGTAGTTTAACTTACTTGAGCATAGTAAAACATGGTAACCAAGACAATGACATGGAAGTGTTATCAACTGTGTAAAAAAAGCTTGCAAACGGGCTCCCACCTATACGCGTTCTGTCTGTGTCGGAGTGCGAGCCTGCGTGTGTGTAACTGTATTGTAAAATCTTTTCACGTGGATTAAGTAAGTTATGTACATATATACACACAGCACTTCTGCTGTACTCTGTGTGTGAAGAACGGATTTAGGGGCACCGCATCTGCCACCACTCGTACCCCATTCTTCTGATAGATGATCCACTAGCAAAAACTAGAGCAAAAATAGGGTTTAGGGCTCTGGTTCTGGGTAGCTGCGATTCAGTTGTGTGTTGAGCTACTGGGGTTTTAAGGGAAAAAAAAAAAATAAAAAAGCCCTTTGCCCGCTGTTTGTGGGAAGTAGAAATACTGTTCTGGGGTTCGTGCAGTTGGGTCTGGAATTGTGCTGTAACTGCAAGTTCGTTAAAAATCAGCATCACTAAAACAGCATGTCAGCTAACGAGGTTAAGCAGAAGCTTTGAGGACAAGATCACTAATAATTTAAACCGGTGGTTTTTGCCAGTGGTCAATCTTGAATCAAAGTGTTGCCGTACTGATAAAGCATGCTTCTAATAGTCCTAGATTTGTATGAAGAGCAAGGAGTGGGGATATTGTGCATTAAAGCAGCTACTATAAAACTGTGGTTTATGGCTTTCAGGAGTTATCTAGTCTTTGTACTGAACTCGGAGCGCTCTGCTCTCCCCGTTCATTAGTTTACATACTACTAATGATATTTATTTTCTCTCCTTCCCTCTCCCCATCCTGATTATTTTGGTGTCGTGCTGTGGCGAAGAATTTCCTTTGTAGCTTAAGAAAGTTGAAAACAAATTCCTTAAGTATTAAGTGTTTCACATAACTGGTAACTTAAAACCTGTTCGATGATGCAGTAAAACATCAAAACCACCCTTAACAGAATCACAGTCAAAAGCCTAAATAAACATTTTTCGCTTTCTCCTCCTGCCTGGCAGGGCTCCCCTGCATTTACCGCGCTGTTTCAGCAGCAGTTGAGAGAAATGGGTCTGGAAAGTAAACTCATATCCTCAGCGCGGAGCCGTTAGGTAAATATACCGTGTTTTTTACATTTGATGCTATGGTTTCATAAACACGGGTAACAAACTCTACCAGATGCCCAAATCAGAGGTGGTTGTTAATGCAAATATCCGTGTACGGACGCTGAATGGATGGATGATGACATTTGCATACATATAGAGCTTAATCTGGAATCATGGGGCAATTTTTTTGCACAAAACTATAGATTTGCTAAAGCATTCTCTCTTTTTTTAGTTCATAACAAGCTTTTTATTTACAGCTACTCCGGTTTGCATACAGCATATTTTTCAGCGCGCTCTCCCTGCGACGCAGCCTATTACTTTAAAGAGGGTCAAATCCGTTCCCTGACATATGGCGATAACGCCTTATTGCACAGGGTTTCTGGTGCCTGCTACTCTTGTAAGACGTCGTTTTCTCCCTAGTGTCAGACAGCTTGCGTCCTCCACGGGCTCCTCGCTTCTCTGAGCGATCTGTCGTAAGGAAGAGTAGCAAAAAAAGAATTTTTCAGCTGGCAGTTTATGAAGAGCACGATGAGTGCCACAGTCAAGAGCAGAAAGAAAAACAGAATGATGTAAGTCATCAGGTCTGGCTTATTTATTTCCCCTTCTTTTAACACCCGGGCTGTCGACATGTATAAAGCGGAGGAGCTCACGGGTCTCGGTGTGCCGCTCAGGTAGGGCGTGTTGGTCTGAATGATTAGGTGAGCTTCGGTGGCACTGGTTGAATTTAGCAATTCGCTATACATGTTCTTGCTTAAATTTCCTCCACAGTAGACGTAAAGCAGGAGAGCAAACGCAGTCAGTCTTTGGCATAGGAAAGGAATAATGTTCCTGCTTGTAAAAGGCTGAAAACCAGCCGCATTTTGTCTAAAAGCAAATTAATTTTTCACTTGTATGGCTCAGTGACTTTCTTTTTAAATCTTCTTGGCTCATATTTAACAGCATTCATCCACAAATACTAATCAAAAATGATACGGGTACCTCGTGTCCTGGCCCTCGTTCCCCCCAGCACACCTCTTTTGGGGAAATGCGCTGGATCATCTGCTGGTCAGCCGGGACGGGCTGGGAGCTCTGGGAATCTGCTGGGAGCTCTGGGAATCTGCTGGGAGCCCCGTGCCGCTGCTCCACCTGCATGGGAAAAGGCTGTCCCTGATCCAGCTCCGGCGCTGGCAGCCGGGCAGAGAGGAGCCCAGGCTCTGAGCTGGCAGGGCTCACTGTCCGCGAAGGGAAGGCACGATGGATTTCCAGCTGATTTTCAGGAGTGGGATGCACACAAATCCGGGGTTAAATGGCATTGCGGGGAGAGGCAGCTGCTGCTTTGAGATCCTGCTGAATTTGCGGTCGCGGTTCTCTGCCTCGGGAGGCTCCGTGCTGTTGAAATCCTGATGCTGTGAAGCATTAGTTGACTTTCTTAATCCCAGTTAACGGCGCGCTGTGCAGCCAACGTTAAGAGGCTGAGCTTTCTGCTTGAGCTTTCCAGGCACTCCTTTCGATTGCTTTGAGAAAAATGAATTTAAAAAAAAAAAAAAAAAAAAAAAATTGACCAATGTCCCTTTGTTTAAAAAAGAAACACCAAAAAAGCCTCCGTGTATATGGGAGGGGGGTTAGTTCTTCGGAAACCACCTCTCTGCCCGCGGCTCTGTGAGCTGCAAGGTGGGACTGTGCAGGGTTCCGTCAAACCTGACTTTTTCCCCCCACAGAAGCCCCACCGCAGCGTCACTGGCTACCATGGGAAGGGGAGAACTGCGTGGTGGTGCCGGCGGCTCGGCAGCCCGTGGTGCATCTGGCAGTGACACGATGCTAAGAAGGAAGAGATCTTCCGATAAATCCCTGTGAGTGCCTGAGGCTCTGGTTAGACGTTTTGAGCTGGGGGAGGGTAGCAGAGAATGGGACAAAAAGAAGAAAATGGCATCAAAACCTTTCTTTCTTCCTCAGACCTTTATTGTTAAAGTCTAGAGTAATCAGAAAATGTCTTTTTTTTTTTTTTCCCCCCCTCCTTCTATACGGTCCCCAGCACCCTCTCCAGCCTGACAATTAGCATGTTAATTTTTTTTTTTTCCCCCCATCAAATTGCTTTTATGCCATTAGCTGCTGGCTGCTTGCCAGCTCGCTCTTGCAATCTCTCGCTCCCGTGCATCGGATAAGCGCCGTTAATACTTTTATTTTAACGCATTGCAACTTGAAAAAGGGCAGGGGGGCAGGGCTGGGGGCGAGGGGAGCGAGGAAGAGAGGGAAGCACTCGGTAACTGGGCAGAGGAAAGGGTGAAACACGTTCTCCAGTCCCAGGGTGCTGATCCAAGCAAGCGTTAAAGCTGCTTATGATGAGATATTGCAGCCAACGGTCCCGGGTGATTAAACGTTTCAATTAGCATAATAATTGTTTCTGCTGGGAGAGGGGGAACGAAGAGAGGAGAAATCTTCTGGTCAGTTAGATTTAAATAAAATAAAGTCTCTGCAACACCCTCTGGGGCCCTCGTCAGCGTGTTCCTCGTGTCCTGCCAAGCTCCAGGTGCTCCAGTTAAAGACCTTGTGCCTCCGGTTGGTCTGCTGGGGTGGTTCAAGGCTGTCACATCCCCGTCCACACCTTCTGCGTCTGTCCTCGGAAAAGCCACTACGCCTGTGTTTACCTCCAAGTCTTGGGGACCTTCTGAATTCATGAGAAGATTTTCCTCTAAGGCTTTGCTGATTTTTGATTGTCTCTTTTTTTCTTTTTTTCCCCTTTTTCAGCCAGAGCGAGCTGACTCTTCCACGTGCTGCTCTCCGGGATGGCTGGGGGGTCTTTCCCTGCCTGCACCTAACGCACCTCCTGGGGTCACATCTCCTGCCTGCAGAGCCACAGCACTTACACCTATTTACTCTGTGCAGGTCCAAAGAACAGGACACCACGGCAGGCAGGCAGCCAGCACGGGGGTTGGAAAAATCAACAGAGTCATCAAAAAGCTGATGCAGTTTGGAACTCTTTTACCTATCGCGTCTCCTTGAAATAGGAGAGTTTGTGGGCAGCAGCACGACGTGGATGTCGGGAAGGCTGGATGTCTTCCCAGGACCATCCCGCCTTCAGCGCCCTCCTTCCTGAACTGTTCTTGAGTTTAACCAAACTTTGCATCCTTTTTTATTTATTTACTGTATTGTTTTTATTAGTCTGTAGGAAAAGCAGAAAGGCAGCTGGGGGCTGAGTCCTATAAATAGCGTGGACAGTCTTAATGTTTCACATACTTTAGCAAAAAGTTTGTTATAAACAACTTCTCCGCAAATGTTACCAACTCTGCAAGAGGGGGGGAAAAAATACTACAAAGATGCACATGAATGTTGTTGTCGTGGGTACGTTTTCCCCCGGCACAGAAGAGTGGGTTTTGGCAGCCCTGTGGTGCTCCGCTTGATGGCTCGGGGTCAAACGGGGCCGAGGTGGAGGAGAGAAGGGCTCTGCCAGGGTGGCTCCTCGGTGGCCGTGTGCTCATCCTCCACCTCCCTCCCTCCCTCGAGCCTTCCCCTGGGCCATCGGGGGTGTCCCCGGAGGTGGATGGGGCAGTCACGTCGATGGGACCATCATCTCGCTGCTGCGAGGGGACAAACGGGCTGTTTGCTCCGCCAGGTCAATGCCTCCGTGCAGCCTCGTGTGTCCCTTCCCTGCAAACACGGGGTGCCCCTCTGAGCCTCCTCTTCCCACCCCTGTTCACATGTGGGTTGCACGCAGGCACAGAGCCGGGATCTTTATTTATTTCTTCCCTTTCTGCTCCTGCAAAATGTTACCTCTCATTCTTGCAAGGTTTGTTTTCTGCCCCGAAGATACAACAGTTCAGCTCCAGTGGTAGCGCTTTGGGTTGAGGACCATCGCTAATGGTCACGGTCCAACCACCCGGCGCTGGGATAAATCCCCTGGGTGCTTTACAAGCGCCCTATGTGCAGGTGGGCTCGGGAGGGCACAGAATTCCTCCTTGCTTTTTGGCTGGCTGGCTGAAGCTGATACGGAAACTGATGAGAAGCCCTGGGAGTAAATCAGATGTGGTTTCTGCAGCACTGTATCCAGGCTTAATCTTAAAAAAGCTGAATTGCCGTAAATAATACCTTAATTGCGAAAGTAAGAGCTGATCCTTTCCCTTTGTTCTCCTTAATTTGGAAGAGCATTTAAAATATTTAGTTCCTTGTTATTTTTCCTCATTAACTTATTTCTTATTTAGTAGCTTTGTTGTTATTGTTGCTTGTTTTCTTTTTCTTTTTTTTTTTTTTTTAAGATTTCCAGCATTTAATGACTTGTTTCATTATTTTTTTTTTTAATGTGCGCTGGCGATGGTGCTGCAAGGACAAATGTAGAGCCTCTGACACTGGCTGGAGTTTAACAATAATAAACTTTTGAGTGTTGCAGCTCCCTGGCATGTTTGGAAGCCGGGTCAGCATCGCTGGCCCTGGTAGCATCACGGGGACGAGTCCCGGGGCTGGAGAGGCTCCCTGCTGTCTCCTATCACACCCTGCCCTATGGGCACTTCTTCCCCCAGCTACATTTAAGAGCAAGAAATTTTGTCTCGGAGGTGTTGGAGCCTCCTGGAGCCCCACTGACCCCAAGGAATTTATCTACGGTTGCGGTGACTTGGTGGGAGTTCTGGCCTGAGCTCGGTCCAGTCTTGTCGTGGCACAAAATAAATAGTGGCGTAAACTACCCAGAGCAGAAAGAAGGGAAGACAGAGCCTGCGACCCTCGGCACCGTTCAGCTACGGCTCTCCGGGCTGGCAGGGCGATCCTATTTGCTTTAGCAATCCTTCAGCCAAGCCACCACCAAACACGACGCAAATCTTAGCGGGTGGGAACCGCTCGGGGTTCAGCCTCGCTGTAAAAGGCTGGAGCCTTTCCCCGTTTCCAGACTGGTAAATAATGCATGAGCTCTCTCTTGTATGCTTACACAACCCCTACCACGATAAATATCAACCGAGGGAAATGAAAGTGGAAAGAAACATTATCTTTCTCAGTAATGCAACCATTTACAATCTGCGTTACGATCCTTCTGCTCTTAGGAGTGAGCGGCAGTCGGGGGGATGTTTCTATTCGCAGACCAGAATGCAACAAATCACGGGCTGTAACTTTCCAGTGCTGCATAAAAGCAGCCTTAAAACCATATAAAGGAAAGAAAATAAAAAAAAAAAAAAAAATACAGAGATGATTTCCTTTTTTTAATCACTCCAAAGGAAAATACTTATTTCCAGGTGCCTGGGAATCAGATGCTAAGGGCCATCTTTTCAAATGCAGGGGCATAAAACTAAGCACTAGACACCTAGTCTGTGGATCTTGCCTTTGGTGCTTAAATACGGGGCTGGATGCCCCTAAGTAATTGGCCCAAGCGCAGAGACGTCTTGAAAATATTTTGTTTTGAAAGCGCTGGTGTGTGCTATTTAAAACTAACTTCTAACATTAGGTGTCTCGGGGCATGTTTGCACCAGCTGAAGAAGCAGCGGTTAGAAAGTTTCCAGAGAAGTCTGTGAAAAAGGGAGCTTTGTCTGCATTTTATCAGGGCTGTGTCCGAATCCTGTGTTCTTCTCTGGGTTGTGAGGAGCGTCATGATTCACCGAGGCACGCTCCATCGGAGGACGGGGGATAAGCATCCTGCAGCTCCTGCCATCCAGGTAAGCTTTGCTGCTGCTCGAGTGGATGTAGGGAAATAACTGCGGCTGTTCTGTGAACGGTGGCAGCATCCCAGCCTCCCTGCCCTCCCATCACCGGTCCAGCACGCTGCAGCAGCTCGACAGAGCTTCCAAGGGGTTTTGCGGTGCTAAGAGCTTCACCCATAGCAAAAGGTTTTGTGCCCTTGCGTGGTAGATATGTGGATTCCCCGTGTCCTGAAAAAAACCTCTCATTTTCTCTTAGGTTTAATAACTCACTCAACTTAAGCTCCAAGCTTGCTTGGTGTATGCAGAAGGCAAAGCACAACTTGGTAGAGTTTCATGCAGCCAGGTGTGCGCGGGTGGGCGTCCAGTGACGCTCCAGGGGATGCAGCATCCGTACATCCACGCGCGCAGAACGTGAGCAGGAGGGTGTTTTGGAAGCAAAAGCAAAAGGTGTAATGGTGGAGAAAGGTTGTCTTTGGTACTTCCTTTACACTTAAGCCGGTTTCTAGTTGAGAGGCACTGGTTTGTGAGCTGAGCTGCGTGCAAATGGGGACGCAGATGCGGTGCTGGGCTCTGCGACAGCCCAGTTCTGGGCAGGAGAAAGGCTTTGCCCAGGTCATCAGGTGTGGGTCAGCTCCGTCCTCAGGCAGGCACAGGCTGCTGCTCTGGGGCTGCCTAGACGTGTTGGCTTGTGACCATATCGGTCCCGTCCCTGCAGCACGACGGTGCTCCCTGGGGCTGGTTCCTGGTCCAGCCTGTCGCTACCCAGGGAGACATGCCCAAGAACAGGCATGGGCATTAACAGGGTGACGTGCTGTAGGCAGTGTCTATATTCCCAGCGTTTAACCCCAATTACTGGGGGTTGAATTTTAGTGAAGAAAAGAAGGGGTGAAGTGTCACAACTCCCTGTGAGGTTTTAGTTTTGAATACGTTTTGCTTTCGGTGCTAGCAATCCTTTACCGACCTGGAATATGAATAAAAGGCAACGTCTGTCCCGTGCTGAATACGCTCTCTGGGGATCAGAAGCGGATTTGGGGAGGCTGCGGGGAATAGGGCTTTTCATCTCTCTCCTATTCATGTCTCTTTTCAAAGGGAATAAACCGAGTCTTTCTCCAGGCTGCTGCACAAAACACATCCCACCTGTATATATAACCCTCTTCCTGCCTGTTCTGCTGGTATGCTGTAAAACTTCATGTTTAACCATAATATTAGCTTCATTGCAGGGATTTCAGATCAGGAGGGGCTGGGGTGTCCCCGTCATCTTTTGAGAAAGAGTTTGACTCTCAGCTAGAAATCCTCTTCCTCTGGCATTGCCCTGCTTCTCCCTACCTTAGTTTTGCCAGCATTCGGTGTTTGGGATGAGACAAGGATTGCTTGGGAAGCTTCACAGATCTTCACAGGGCTCTTTTGTTAGCGGAGCCTGTCTTTATTCGTGGCTTTTGCTTGGACAACTTGCCTGCCTGGTGTCAGAATTTTTTCCTCCTTCCTTGCAGGGGTCTGGGCATGGTGTGTCGGCGATGGGAATCATAGAATCACAGAATGCTTTGGGTTGGAAGGGACCTTTAGAGGCCATCCAGCCCAACCCCCTGCAGGGAGCAGGGACATCTTTAACCAGATCAGGTTGCTCACAGCCCCCTCCAACCTGACCTGGAATGTTTCCAGGGATGGGGCCTCCACCACCTCTCTGGGCAACCCCTTCCAGTGCTTCACCACCCTCAGTGTAAAACATTTCTTCCTTCTATCCAGCCTAAATCTGCCCTCCTTTAGTTTAAAACCATCACCCCTTGTCCTGTCACCACAGGCCTTGCTAAAAAGCCTGTCCCCATCTTTCCTCTAGGCCCCCTTGAAGCACTGCAAGGCCGCACTAAGGTCTCCCCGGGGCCTTCTCTTCTCCAGGCTGAACAGCCCCAACTCTCTCAGCCTGGCCTCGGAGCAGAGGGGCTCCAGCCCTCGGAGCATTTTTGTGGCCTCCTCTGGACCCGCTCCAACAGCTCCGTGTCCTTCTTGTGCTGAGGGCTCCAGAGCTGGACGCAGGGCTTCAGGTGAGGTCTCACCAGAGCGGAGCAGAGGGGCAGAATCCCCTCCCTCGGCCTGCTGGCCACGCTGCTGGGGATGCAGCCCAGGATGGGGTTGGCCTTCTGGGCTGCAAGCGCACACTGCTGGCTCATGTCCAGCTTTTCGTCCCCCAGTACCCCCAAGTCCTTCTCCACAGGGCTGCTCTCAATCCCCTCATCCCCCAGCCTGTATTGATATCGGGGGTTGCCCCGACCCAGGTGCAGGACCTTGCACTTGGCCTTGTTGAACCTCATGAGGTTCGCACAGGCCCACCTCTCCAGCCTGTCCAGGTCCCTTTGGATGACATCCCGTCCCTCAGGTGTGTCAGCTGCACCACTCAGCTTGGTGTCATCTGCAAACAAGCAGTTTGGGAAGCACAGGGAAGCCATGCTTGTGTCTATCAGACAGCAGGTGACAGCTTGGGTAGGCAGGGTTCCTCTTTCTCTTCTGGTTATTGATTTTTGCTTTGGTTTTTAAGGTCCGTATTGATTGTAAATTTTGAGGGGAGTCAACACCAAGTAACGAGGGTGAGTTATCAAACCTAGGTGATCCCCTAGACATACATATGGAAGTGTTGCAGACCAGGGGCACCGCTGCCTTCCTGCATGCACGCCAAGCCTGGGTATCTCTGATCAGGTTCTGTGCAACAAGGTGTCTATGTTGCAACCCCCTTCCCGCTTTGAAAAATGGACTTGATAACCCTTCCTTACGCTGCAGGGGTCCGGAGGATTAGTTACTGACAGTGGCAAGGTGCTCTGATGCAGTCAAAAAGACTGGAGAACTATCTAAAACAGGGTGGAAGAGGGAGCTGAACCCTGGGAATGATGGGGCTGAAATCTTAATAGGTGTCAACGCTCTCTGGAAGGTTAAACCTTCATCCCATTGCTCTAACGCAGCACCTCTGCCCCAGCTAGGCAATGCTCGCCTCCGAGCAGCATTAGGGTTTGCTTTCGTGAGTTAATAAAGCGAATGTGTTGCTCAGGGTTGGTTAGTTGTTATTGGGCTCAGTGTGCGCTCAGCCTGCTTACAGCATTAGCTCAGGGAAACAACCGTCATATAAACAGGGCTGACTTGCAGGTCCCTGGGTGCCCCTCGGTGATGGGAGCAGCCGATCAAATCAGAGAGCAGCACACCACCCTTCTCAGACTGGGCGTAAACTTCAGAGTTTTAGATAAACTTTATTTTGGGAATTACCAGCCTCTCAGCGTGGCTGGCTACCGCTTTAAGGCACATTTCCATCTACGACTGCAAAAAAATTAAAGGAAAATTGAACACAGTGTTCCTCAGCAGGCCAGGGGATTGGGGAGTTTAATTGTTTTGTGTGCTACTTGATAAAGAAAAACAGTTTTATAATTTCTAATTTGTCATTCATAACAGTCTGACTCAACAAATCACATTGCCCATGGTTTTTAACTCCGAGGTCTTTTTGGTGTTCAGATAGAAACCTTCCTAAACCTAAAACACACGGAGCATCTCTGGAAGCAGGTGGCAGGGGATGGGGCTGCCTTGGCCGCTGTCAGTCCTCAGCAGAGCCAAGGTTTCCATCAGCTGAACTCTTGTCTGCCAAACTGCAGTCAGTCACCTGTAGGACGGCAGAACAAAAGGATTTGTTTCAATTTTGGGGGATTAAATCCTTCATAAAGAAAAACAGCCTCTTCCCTTTTTTTCTGCTCTCCAAAACCATCGGCAGGTGTACAAAGAAAGGGTTAAGCTGTAGTTTCAATTCCTACAGCAGAGCTGATCTGAAAGGTTTTCATTTCATCACCGAACATATTCGCCCAAAAAGGGGGGAAAAAAGGCTCATTGACCTCTACGTCAGGTTTCCGTGTCTGTTTGTTCCTTATTCTGTGGCGGAGTCTGAAGCCTGGAGAAGGACTTGATGTATTTTATCAGCGCTCTATATTTAGGCTTCCATCTAATTATATAAGTGACTACGCAATGTCCCTGCCGGGAGCAGGCCCAGCCTTGAATCAGAAGAAATCAGTCAATTTTTCTCATGTTTCGGATTTCTGAGGCTCCCCATAAACCTATGAGCACCCTCTCCTTGTTTCCATGAGAGGTCACTGGTCAGGCCTTTATGGAAAGCGAGGTTTGCTTTATGTTATTTGTGTGTTTGTATAAGCCAGAAGAAAGAGGAAAGCCCAGCTGCCGGGCAGAGATGGGAAAAGAGATCTGTGAGCGGCAAGCCTGGCCAGCAACGTCTGCTGGAGGGGAAACCACTCTTACTCATCTTCTTGGTTCTCCTGTTAGCATGGCTTAACCTTGTAAGTCCTCTTCACCCTCCTCATTAACTCTGATGGCTCGGCGTCTTTGGCTCTCGTTGCCTAAGACCGTAATTATTATTAGTCAAGACAAGGTAGCTGCCCACAGTTGCCAAATGGGATGGGACTGCACCGTGCTGGAACAGCCCTTGCTTTGGGAAGCCTTGGAGAGGTCCTCCATCGTAGGGTGGTGGCTCGTCTGTGAGCATGCGGCATCCTGGTGTTCACTGGCCACCACCCAGGGAAGCTGTCAATGCCCTCGGCGAAGATGCTCTGAAACTTGGGCTTATTGAATAGACTTGGAAAGAAAATCTGTCAGCATGTGACAAGGGTTATTTTAGTAATCTAAAATCTTATTGCTTCTGGAACATCTGCTCTTTCATGGAGCAAACAAATTGGCTTTAATTTCATTGCCGTAACTTCATGGAAATAAATTTGAAAACCTCAGAGAACGTATCAGTTAGGATAACAACGTTATCTTTTTCACATCTACAGCAGTGCTCGCAAAAGGAAAATGGCATAAAATACAAAGCAAATAGGAATGCCTCAAATCTCAGCCCCTTTAAATATTTGCAACTAATGCCCCCGCTTATTAAAATAAAACTTCACCTGACTTCTGACTTCGCAGAGGAAAGCGGTGTTATCAAGAGCTGTTTCTTTTTGAGACAATGCAGGAAGACGTCGTTACTCGGTAATGTTCCTTGCCTAGGTCGAGGCAAATACATTCCTGTTGTATTTTAATTATTTCTGAACCTATGCTGGTGAGAAATAGAGTACGGTATTGTTATTAAAATTCATGCTTTATTATCGGTGCAGATAGTACGGTCTCTGAGATCTGCAAGCTAAAGGACTTTCAACTTTGGTTAATCGTGGAATTCTCTAACTCTTCCTATCATTTAACCCGTTGCTAAATTTTTAAGTAGAGAGAAAGGCTGTGATCATGAAGAGAAATTACTACGTTGAGATCTTAAAGAGAAAGGTTGTGATCCTTCTCGCAGGCTGCGTCAGGCCAGCTGTTAATTATGAATGCTCATTAATTATAACCGATTGTCTGCCATAAAATCTCTTTAATTGAACTTTTGAACTGACCTTCAGTAGGGCAATTTTGACAAATATAGGAGGGACTGTCCCTTTTAAAATGCTGGGGTTTTATCTCTCGTGGCGTTCATATTTAAAATTAAGCAAAATGACTAATGAAGTTAAGAAACTCTTTCTTTAGAAGATCAAAGTCATAAAATTCTGTTAATACCCTTTGAGACAGAACTATGAATTATAGCTAAGAGATTTTTCCTTCTAAGTTTTTATTGCATTTTAAAACCCTCTAATTGTTCCCCAAGACATCTTCCTTTGTATTTTGCTGTAAACTGATTCGCTGAAGTGTCAGGAACCTAAAAAAATCTCTAGGACAAAACTTATCCTATATTCTCCTTAACATATATTCATCTTAAGAATGAAAGTAACACCCTGATCCTCATTAATAAAACCCAGCACAGGCTGCTTGGTTTAGCAGAGAGCTCTGTTGGCATTAGAGTACACAAAATCCACGCTCATAGAAAGAGGGGGATAAATCTTGGTATTTTTGTTTAGCGTTTCTACTTCTGGTCATCTCCACTCTAAGCTGCCTCAGTCTTCTCTTTTTGTGGTTCGAGATTCTTTGCTGAATGTGTATAGGGTAAATTTCAGCTGAATTTCTTAAAATCAGCCTTCCCAAGCGTATTTTTGTGTCCCACATCCATTTTTGGGGAGTCCTGGAGAGTAGGGAGGGCCGGAGACTTTGGCTGTTGAACCTCGGGAGCGCAGACGCCTTGTGTGCACAGCCAGTGACAACCGCATGGTTGCGATACAAATTTGGCTGTATTTTTTATCTAGCTTTAACGGGAGTTTTTAACTCTTCCAGTGCCAGGTTATTCCTAGAGCTGCTGTTATTGCTTTGCCCCGTCCAGTATTGCATTTGGCTGCAGGATCACAGATCTGAGTGGCACCCACTCCGTGGCCTGGAGGTGCACATCTTTTCAATTACTGACAAATTTCCATAGAATTATTTTTCCCTTTGATATTTCAGCAAGATCTCGTAGGATGAAAACATTGCATCAATATTTTTAATGGTTATTTAGAGAGCAAAGTGTTTGGACATGCTTGAAGATACCGCTGGGCACCTCTTTGCATGTGTAGGTGCCTAAATATCTGAGAAAAACGACCATCTGGTGTCCCTGGACTTAGATCCTCAGAAAATATGTAGACTACTGAAATGAAGGGAATTTAGGCACATACATTTCTTTTGGTGATTTGTTCAACTCTTAATGTCTCTCTAATGTGCAGAGGAAGAACATACAAAGGCTTTGAAAGGCTCCCATACCTTTGTACTGTTTGGATGTGTTTCACAGATAACGTTATGGAAGATTAGGAGGAAAAACCCCATATATTTTGTACAAGTATTCTGCCCTCCACTTTTAACGTACATTTGACCTCTTACTTTATAAACTAAATAATTGCTTACCTGGTGCCTAAGTCGTATTGCCAATTACTTCTAAGTCAATTAATTTCTAAAATAATTTTGAGCTACCTCAAGCTGCTTCTCCTCCCTGAAGATTTTTTCCTTCCATCCTTTTCTAATAGAATTTCAGATTTGGTCTTTACATTTACGTAAAACTGCTGGGCTGGCTATAAGAGAGGATTTAGCCTCAGCATTCTGGAATACAAACCATTTTGATGGTAGAAAACTGAAATCAACCCTGCTTTATGCATCCTTTACTTGGTGCAGAAGACAGAAGCATTAGCACCCCGACGTAGAACATTTTCTGGTCTGTGCATGGCGTCACTGCTGCAAAACAATACGAAATTCTGTAATTCAGAGCTAAAGACCATATTTTGTCAGATTTGGGAGGAAGTTCTCCCAAAAGAGATCTGGGTAACTCCCAGTGGGGGACTGCCAGCATTTTGGGTTTTTTTATGTTTGGTCACTAGATTAAGCGAACCCTGAGGAACACTGGAAAAAAGCCACTCCTAAACCTAGAAGTTGTTCCAGCTTCTACAAGGGGAAGCCTGGGACAGGGAATTAGTAAAATTATTATTCATTTCAGTGGTGGTTCTTTAAATATAGAACAATATATTGATTCTGAACCTGTTACATGACCATTTTCCTGCAGTGTTGGCGGTATTTGCTGCCAAAATTAATTAGATACTCATTGATGCTGGGCCAATTCCCTGACTTGCACGTTGTCAATCAGGTAGAAATCCAAATGTTCACCCACTCTCTAAACCGTTTTCTTTCTCTCTGACACCATCAGAAGCACATGACACATCCTGTGGATCATGTGGAAGAAAATCAGATATTCTCTCCTTTTCACTCTGATGGGAAAAAAAAAGCCCCATGATTCTCAACTGTATAATCGTTTCCTATAAAATAAATTACTTCATCTGTCTTAATACTGTCACACTTCTGTTCTCCAGTGATCTACTTCCTCCATCTGTGTGCATAACTGTAATCTTTTCTACACCTACTCTATGTACTCTCAAGTGTCAAAATCTAGCCTCAATCATTCCTGTCATTAATCTCTTGTTCCTGACGGGATAGCGGGCAAAACATCACATTCCTCAGACCTCTTCGGAAAATTTCTGGGCTGACTTTGAAGGGTTTATGCAAGCTATCAGAAATACAATGCGACTGAGTTTTGGTTTGGTTTGGGTTTTGTCACCTGAAATTTTCTACTTGTTACTCTTGAAACGACCGGGTATTTTTATTGCTCTGTGTGTCTTGTCTCCAGCATGACTGCTGCTGCGGCTAAGCGTAACTTGAGGAGATATCCACATTACCCAAATCCTAGGAAAGTTGACTTGCTGTTTCTTATTGAGTAATTCTGTGTGACTCATGCTTTGTTCTCTGATATAATTTTTTACGCTCATTTGCAGAATATTGTTCAGACAATTGAGCTTACTTACCCAAATCACCATCTTTTGCAGCGAGACAGTGCAATCACTTTCCTCTTTCACAAAGCCGTTGCAAGAACAATGGGGTGACCCATCAATTACGACCATCTTGTTTTCCTTAAAATACAGATTATACTTGGCTAAATGAAATAACTGCAGGAAAAAAGAAACCCTCTTGGAAGCTATGCATCTTCATAGTTTAGTGCGACAACATGCCTCTCCTGCTGAGCCGTGACCTACTTTGCTCACAAAATGCTCTCATTACCTTCCCCTAAACACGAGACTGTCGGAGCCTCAGGAATTCTTTGCCTCGGGATCCGAAGTGTCAATCACTACTGAACGGTCTTGCAATGGTTTCCTTGTGAATCAGTCTCTCAGGCACGGCGCTGCTTGTCGCGTCTCATGTAAATACCCTCTCTTCTCCTATAGTTGCTGTTTGTATAATTTCTTGTCTCTGCTCCAGATTTCAGCCTGCCCTCAGCATCCACCCCTCAAATTCAGAGCTGGATAAATTTTGCCGTCTCGTGAGAGATTTTGATACTTTTTTGGACTGATTTTTTTATCAGCTCAATTAAAATGTTTTGCTCTGCTAGTTCAAAACATTTCTCTCTTCCCCTCCTCCCCTTTCCTTTTTTATTACTGAAAATGAATCCTTTTCCTCTACCCAATATATTATATGCATCAAAACTTGGTAGGATGCCTGCTCATGGAGAAGCGGGAGACAAAAGATTAAGCATCAACAGCCGTGGGAATGACCTACAACATATGGGACGTTTGGTAATTATCCAGTCTGTATTATGTAAGACATAAAATCATGCAGCTCTGCTAAAACATGTAAGTAGAGAGAAGGAAAATGATGGCAAATGACTGCTCCCAAAGATAAAGGTCCTTAACTGTACGTTCATGTTTTTTGGCTCTTCAACAAATGCCTGAAATCCGCTTGTTGAATTCAAGTTTGTTACACAGCAAAGGCTTGGCTTTGAAAGGTGTTTATTGGTAAAAGAAGAGATGTTTGCAGCATAAATATCCACAGCTAAGAATGATTTTCAAATGTGTGACTGCAGGGACTGGCTGTAAATGGAAGCCTGTGCTGGTCTAACTCTGCTCCCGTTGGACTCAGGGGAAAATCTCTGACGCGCGTCAGAAGACAGAAGGGTAAGCTGTGGACTTTCAAAAATCCTCCCACTCTCAATGTGTGGTATTTTATGTCCAAATGAGGCAGGCACTTATACTTCCAGAGGGGTGAAGTCATCAGAATAGAGCGAACTTACAGCGAGGAGATCTGTAAAGTTTCGTACAGAATGGATCCCTTAGTAACGAAAAATTAGGACATTCTGTCCTACCAACAACGAATGTTGAGTTGGACGCTACAATACAGTGAATGGGGTGGGACAAGTCTGCAGAAGACCCAACACGTAGCTGTTTCCACTGTCACAATTTTGGTCAGAATTTCTTTTTAGAGAACCTGATGGTTGCTGACCTGTCTTGAAAATCTGCTCTGCAGCCCTCAAACACATATTCAAATTCTTGCCTTTGTCAAGCACCACAGCACTCACATGTGAAGACTTGAGTTTGTCCATCAAGTTGTGCATTTGCAACTCGCCACCAAAGGTACTGATCACAGCACTCTCATCCACAAGGAAACTGGGCTCCTCAAGAGCTCCTTGAAGAGCTGTGAGGAACCTCTTCTCTGGTCATATGGGGAGTCTCAGCACCTGCCTTGGTGCTAGGGGAAATGGCTGGAGCTGGTGGAAAGACTATCCACTCCTCGGATTTCTACAGGGAGTTGGTTTTCCCCCAAATTACTTAATGTTGTTGAACCTAATAACGCATCGGAAAACCAGCTTACATGCATAGTGATTTAAGGACCCCGAATTAATTTACAAACCCCCTCTGGGAGCTGGTCCAGTGTGTAATCTCCTCCCTGAAATTGGAACTTTGGGTTACATTAAAGAGTCTTATTGCACATTTATCAGCTTGAAAGTTGGGAAGTCGAACTATTGTATAATAATACATACCATTATTTTAAAAAACGTGTGTCTTTGTAATTAAAGATGTGTACAGAAGTGGCAGAGTGAAGGTCAAGGTATTTATAGACCACGTGTTTAACACTACAGCCCAAATGATCAGTCCTGCAGTATTCTGTTACAGTAAGGTATAGCATTCCATGTTTTAAATGATCAGAAGTCACCCTTTGCAATAATTATCAAACTCTTTACTAAGTACTTTACAAATTTACTTTACAAATTCATTTTATATTATGCTTTGCCTGGTTATGATACTGCTTTACTTGGATTTACAGAGCTCATCCTTGCATATAGACAGAAGCTGTCTGCACTGTATCTTCTAGGAATAAAAAGCTGTAATCTGCTGTACTTGGGTTAATAAATATTTTATTATTCACGGTTTCAAATATTCTCCTGGTGAATCTCAGCAGCTGTACTTTCTGAAAATAATGCCTGATTCAAGGATGAATATTGTCCTCCAGGTTATGAGAAAGAAACACAACCCAGCACTGCTCTTCCTCCAGAAACCCCCAAACAATTGCCGAAGCGTTGCTGCGTTTTTCCTCTGACTGCGGTGTACTTCTACCCATTGCCGCATGTTGTATTGAGACAACTTTATTTAGAAGAAATAAGTGACATGTAATAAATAACTCCTCTCTGAGCTTGCAGGAGCCTCAGCATCTTCCATGGCAGCAGAGCCAAATGGTGACGCCCTGTGTTGTTCTCACCAGGGAATAATATGGAGCTCCTTGACCAGGAGGTAACTCTGCGGCGCTGTGATGGAGGGACGATAACCAGATCCCTCTTGGTCCCACTGCTCTGGGCTTCCCGGGGTCAGCTGTAAGGGGTGAGAGAGGGTGCAAGAAGAGGAGAGTGTGGGGTAGATGAGGAACTTCTTCCTAGCACCATACAGGGCCATCTTGACCCAGAGGTGCTCAAGAAAATAGTTCATCCAACACCTACTTGGCTGCGTTAAAAAAATCTGGTGTGATATGCAAATAAAAAAGGGGAGGGCACTGGATTATAGCTCAAACCACAGCCTACCACTGGAGTTTGTTTATCAGTAATGGGTCAGACACTGCTTCCCTTCCTCATTTCGAGTTGTTCCTTACTCTGCAGTCGAGTTCGTTGATTTCACCAGGGCTACTCACACTCTGAAGTACAAACTGTTGTAAGTGAGGGTGAGAGAATCGTACCCTAATCCCTAAACTGTGTTTCAGACCTCTTTGTCCATCCCCTAAAAATTTTGATGCCATCTACTCAGAGTGAAAAATTGAATTGTGTCAAAGATCTTGGGCTTAGCTAAAGGACTTGAGTTGTTTATTTGTTTTTTTTTAAATAAATTTTAAAACTACCTCTCAAAATGCTGCAGATTCACTTTTTGGCTACGCAATTTTCATTTTATTGAATTTTTTGACATATGGTTATGTAAAGCATCTAATAGCAAACTCTATCCATTTACACCTTCCAGAAGGCAGTAACTTCAGGAGTTAATGCAGAATTATTTTTAGTATGTATTCAAGTTTATTCATGTTGAAAGGTGGTACTTATCTTTTGTAATTTTAGAGTAGTTATTTGAATAAAAACATGAGTATAGTTCCATTTTAACTGCCATGTGACATTTGGGAGCTGGTTAAAACCTCTCCCAAGATGCAAAAAATCTCAACATTTTTTCTTTGCAACATCTCAGCGATACACACGATACCCGTATGTGCGTTTGGACCTATATCTGTAAAGGCATAAAACATGAGTGATCTCCTATATGCTAAGAGAATATTATACCATAAACAAGGAAAGTATCCATCGGCCAGAAGAAAATATAATTTTCAATGTTCTTTGTAGGAAAAGCTTGAAGTTCAATTACCCTTTTGAGTCCAAATTCCATATTAAACTGTCACCAGAGATGTTGTTAGATAAAAATCTGCGGCTGAGTATTTTCCCTAGAGCTGGGTAAATATTTCTGTCGGCCAAGTAACTGAGCCCTTTTTTCAGTTCATAACCTATCTGTGCAGAGGTTGCAAGTTTCTCATGTTTTGGGGTCACTGTTTAGATAAGCCTTATGCTGTTGTTTCTCCTCTCTAATGGAATAGTGAAAAACAAGGGATCCGCAAAATCAACGTGTAATTTTGGTGGAAGGAGTTTAACTGTTTGTCCAAGAGGACACGCAGGGATTTGGCCGGGACAGACTAACACGAAGGCAACAGCAAAAGGTCAGCAAAACGTATTTTGCAAAATCTTCTTTGTTCTGACTTTGATTTACGAGAAGGGGAATATAAACCTCTTATTTAGAGATAACTGCGGGTCTGACACTGGAAAAAGCTATGCAGTAAAAATAATAAGTGAGTCATGATGATAATGAGGCTGTAGTTATGCAATACCAAGTGATCCTTCGTTCCTTTGCAGGCAATGCACGACTGTACATTTTGATATTCAAGATAATCTGGGTTGCTCCTACTTTGGGGCCTGTATTGATACCTCGGTTCCGTAGCATCTTGCAGAAGAAAATATACCAATATTCACAGAATAATGACCTCCATAGTCTCTTTCACGAGCAAACATGCCATAAAAGCATTTGTACTACTAGGATCGTTGGCAGTAATCTTCGAAGAGGCATTTTACGATGTATTTCTTCTCCTAATCTATATTTCTGTTCAGTGCATTTTGAAAGCATTTTCCAGCTCATGAGTCCTAATGAACCAGCCCTGTATACGCTTGTTTCATAGAATCGATCACAGAATACCAGGTTGGAAGGAGCCTCAGGGATCATGTTTCCTCAACAATAAACTCTCCTGATCATGTTTCCTCAACAATAAACTCTCCTAGCTCCCAAGCAGCGTTTGGCAGTTGAAATCGCATGGCTGCTGGACATCAGCGGAAAGCAGATCCACAGCAATTCCTCGTGATGGGACCAGGAACGGGAACGTGCGTTGAGTGACCAGTGGTTGTATTCGGCTTTCGCCTTGCAGCAGCTGAGAGGTTTAATAGACCATTAATGTGAGCACACGCTATTTTCTTAGACCGTTAACTTGTGCCAAGACAGTCATGGCAGAACTGGCCACTCTGATGGAGGAGGTTGGACCTCAGGTCTGCCCAGCTCCTTCCCGAGGGCTGTACCTGCCTCTCCGGCAGTATCCCAGCTCCTACGGGTGCCTTCAGGTCAGGATGACAGGCAGAGCGGGTGTCTCCTCCAGCGCTCGTAAAACACGAAGCAGCCCTTACTCCGGCTGGGACAGCCAGGCTGAGCCTTCTGCTGGCCGCAGCCTTTGGTGTCAGGGCAGATGGAGGGGAGCTCATAAATTCGTTTGGATGCGCAAGTAATTTTCATGCCAAGAGTGTGTATCTTCTCCTAATCCTTCGCCTGAATGGAATATTTCCATGAGTTGTTAATGGAGCTCATTCCAGAAGGCTGTAAAGAGGTCCTGGACTGAGTGAGCTATCGTAATTCACTGGGATAGACTCAGCGATGTGCATGGACAGTATTGCTGCTGAGTAAGAAATAAACTTTAGTAAAACTGTCACTTAAATGAATGAACCATTTTATGCAAGCAGCGTCCAGAGGTCATGTGGGAAGCTGTCGTGCTTTTCGTACCTTAATTTCAGTGTTGTTATTTGAATTGTGGTTAATGTACTTAACTCCAAGCAGGTTACGGTTTTCTGTTTACCATAAATTCTTGCTAAATTCCTTATCTTCAACTTCTTAAGAAACTGAGGCCTTCCTTACTGCAAAGCTCTTATCAAAGACACTCCTGAGGAGTCAGTTCAGGTAACAGACCCTTGATTTTGAGCTTTGGTTTGGTGTTTTTACAGCCAAATATTTTCGCCCACATGTCTGCTGGCACAAGAGTCCACGTGAGCTCTCCCTGACCCATGTCAAACATGGACCCTCCAGGATCTCCCATCACTCCTGTCCCCCTCCCCGCTCCTGCTTCAGGTAAACTATGTGCAGTGTTGCACAGAGCCTCCGTCTAACCCTTTTTAGAAACATTTATCATAAAGCTCATGCGATGCTAGCCTGGATCCTGCCAGCTTTGCTACCACCTCTAACACCCTCTGACCCGCAGTTCATCTGGAGAGCAGCCACTTGGGCAGGTTGTACCTGGAGGTGTCCGTATGCAGCCCTCCAGGTACGGCAGAGACGTGATTTATCAAGGACACTTGGACAAACAGAAAACAATACCTCTGTGCACGGCTGTTTCATTCCTGCTGCACAGCCAGGACAAGTAACCCCCTGGCTATGGAGAGAAATTAAGCCGTATTTCTTCAGCTCCTTTGGAAATACCCACAGGTACGGTGGGATCCTTGAGTATGATAATTCTCTGCCTCTCTTGATGTGATAAGAAAGTCGCTTTGTATTGTGCTTTTCTTCTCGGGAAGGTGTCAGTGCCATGCCTCCTGCCCCTTTACTGTTCAAAGATGCATTTTTATCTCCAGGCAGAAAGCTTGTTAAACATGAAGGTCCATACACTGCAGTCTCTGTCACTGGCCCACCCTCACCACAATGGTTTGTATCCACCAAGAGCCAGAGAAACACCCCAGGTATCTGAATAACTGCGTTTTGATCCCTCCTTGAGGGCACCTCTTCTCCTCTTCAGCCATCTCATCCCACGTACCCACCTCTGCCCCTTGCTGAAAGCCCAGCAGTGCCTGCAGCGTGGCTCCTCCAGCAGGAACAGCAGAGCTAAGCAGCAACCAAAGCATTATTTATTTACCCCTGGGCCCTCCTCATTTTGCTAATCTGTTCATTGAATTAGTAATTGATAAATTGAGGCCGTCTCCTTCCTTTCCTTTCCACCTGCATCCTTCCTTTCCCTCAAGGGCTGCGTCACTGTTCCTGCATCACGAGCCACAGAAACCGCTCTGCTCCTACTGCTGGTCTCTGCATTCAGGGTTTCTGCATTTCTGAAGCGGAATTTTGAGAGGAATTACCTAAATCTGGAGAAACACCACCATGAATCACACCCGTTAGCTCCCTGATGTTTTATTCTTTTGTTTGACTTCTCTCTAAATATAGTTGGTGGGAAGTGACATGGTGAGACGGATCCAAAAAGTCAATATCGAAACTTCCCCAGTTAAAGCCCTGGTGCAGCACATGAATTACGTACGTGCTAGGAACCAGGCTCCCATCTGCCCCTCCGCTCCTTGCTGCTGACAATTTTAAGTCTGCCAGGAGTGAAAGCAAGGCAGGAACTTGTCCCTGACCCTGTAACAAAAGTCTCAATAAAAAAAATTCCTGTTGTTGTCCTGGGTGGGCTCCAGGCACATGGCAATCAGCAGGAACTTCTGGCAGCAGGGGGATGGTGGCTCTCGGGCTTTGGAGAGTTACATTAAATGAAGCTTTTGAGCTTCAAGAAGGCAAGAGAACAGCCCAGCTTCTGCTTTTGCAGTGAAAATGATAGGAAGCTCCTGGCAGCGGTGCCAGGATGTTTGTAAATTGGCTCTTCATCCCTCTGCCTTTTAAGTCTCGTGAGAAATAAATCGGTACAACTTATTTGTGAATTATCATAAGGTGGCTATAGATGTATGAAAGGCCTTTGCCAGGCTTAGTCCATTTACAACTTGTGAGCAAATAATTTAATTAGCAGGAAACATTTATACTAAGTGCATGTGAAGACTGTTAGCTGGGATCTTATTCCAAGCTCTGCAGCAGCCCTGGAGAGCCCAGCTTGGGCTGATATGGGATGAAGTGCCATGGTGGGCGATGGGTCAGATCCTTCCTCAGATACGCCGGCTCCTGCTCCCTAATCTGGTGTCTGGTACATCTGGCATAGCTCCAGATTTCAAAGGTCAAGGTGAAAAGTGATTTCTATCAGTCTTTGTGGCAGCATCTGCGCTGCTCTACAGGAATGACCTGCAAGGCTGGGCTGGTGGCCAAATTGCACATTTTGGCTTGTCCAAGGATGATCGGAGTCGGTCGAGGGGTGGCCTGGGCTGGAAGGGAGGGGGGTTCTGCAGTTTGGGCTGGCTTCGTTGGCTCCATCCAGCCTGTCTGGTTTCACGGGGGCCACGTGCACGCAAGTCACCCAGCGCCACAGGAGCTTGGGTCATGCTGGGCTGCTGGGGGGGGGCAGCAGATGCCTGGTGCCCCGGACCCCCCTGGCTCCCAGCCTCGCCGGATCCCCTCCTGCCTCTCGGCCGTGTCCGAGGCAGGACGCAGAGGGGATGTGGTAGGAAGGACCTGAAAGCAGCTCTTCTGTGATCCATTTCAGGTAGTGATTTTTCTTTCCTCTATAAAGGACCCAAACTCCTCAGAAGTTTTAGGGAAAATAGAGCTGATTGCGGTATTGACATGCCTCCTTGGTAAACTGAGAAAAATGGGAAAAAAAACCCCAGCTCTTGGTTTTTTTTAAATCTCTGTATCTGGCTTTGTTTACATGATCCATCAAGAAGTATCTCACCAACAACATTATTTAAGCTGAAATAGGAGACTCTCTATTAGTCTTGAAAATTCATAAGATAAACAGATTATGACATTTCATTTGTTGTAGCCAGTGGAAGAATAAATTACCGAGCAAACATTGTGCAGAAAATATTTAAGCAAAGAAGAAATCAGTGTTCTTTGTATGGGATCTTATACCAGGACCATATATTTTGCATGTTGTGTTTATTTTCGTATTGGGTAAGATGAAGTGTGCAGTTTGCCTTGTTTGCTTAGGGAATAATTTAAAGATAGCTAAGGATGGAGCATCTGTCGAGCAACTCTTCGGTCAGTAAACAGTGTAAGATATATTTTTATTAAACATACCCCAACTCTCTTCCTTTACATCCCTGCTGCTGAGAACAGTAGGCGCATGAATTATCTTCAGCAGAAGGCACCGGGCTTAGCTGTGCAGGAAGAAAGAGCTGCTTTGTTTCAGAGCTACACATGCATCTAAATTATTTGTGCTGCGAAGAAAAGAAATGAGGGGTAGAGCCAAAGCAGCTAGGCTCCAGAAAAAAATAATGAATGTCAAATAAGTGAACGCCTGAGGTATCATCCGCCAAAAGAAGGCAGAAGTGGGATTGGGCTGGTGGATAATAGGTTTTCCGTCAGTGTCCCCAGGCCCAGCGTTCCACTGAGCTGATGCTGGCAGACCAACGCTGTTGGTACCAAAAGGGCTTACACCTCTCCTTGAGAGACGTGCCGTGCACCGCTCTCTGCGGAAATCCAGGGATGGTAAACGCAAACAGGCGCCGTGCAGGAGGAGGTTTCCTCCAAGGGGGCACATGTGGAAGAAACTGAGGAAACACAGCTGGGTCTGGTATAAAAGGGCAGGTTTGGGCTGTTGGGACTTCGCCCTCTGCATCTGGCAGTGCTCAGAGCTGCCTGGCCCCGGCCCTGCCTTCACCTGCCCCGGCCTCCAGCACTGGGTGTTGCTGTGCCAGAAAACACCCTGGCCCGGTATCTGCGAGAAATCACACACCGTGGTTATGATTTTAAAGATCTCTTCTTTGAAATCTACTAACTGTTGAGAAATTCTGTTTAGAAAAATAAGTAAGCCTGGTAGAGGTGCACATACTGCTTCTGATTTTTTTTTTTATTTTAACAGCTTCTGTTGGAAAACCACACTCACATGAGTGTTATTAAAGTGAGCACATGGTATAGACCACGGAGAAGTTTTGCCTGCGTTCCCCTGTTTTGCTCTCCCTTCCCTCCATTTGTGTGTCTGCAGCTCTCACTTATTTCTGACCTTAGTGATGAGATCCTAGGGTGAGCTCGGGCTTCTAGCTACTGCTACCATGCAAACAGTAAATGTGAAGACATAATCAAAAGATATTTACACATACAGCATAGCTATTCTGATTATTTCTAACGATGCATGTGGAACTCTCAAGTTCGGGTACCAATTAATTAATTACGCTCTTCATTTGGTCTAATGGGAACTGTGGTACGAACAAGGGAGATGAGGCTGGGACTGAGCAGCCCTTGCTGGGAACCAAATATGGAACAGCAGATGCCAGAGATTTTGTTGAGAGATTGGATTCGATTAACTCTTGTGTGTTGTGAGTGCTATGAATTTGGGAGCTGGGTGGGCCAGACTGAAGAAGAGAGGTGGCAGATGGGACGAGGGGAAGATGATTAATAGAAATATAAGCAAGCAGCCTTGTGTTAGCTCCCGCTGCATGTTTTGAAATGTGCGGGCTGAAGATGGAAGTGGCAGGAGGTGGCGCAGATGGGAAGAGGACTGAGAGCGATGTGAGATGACAACCTCGGGATGCGAAAGTCCTCAGCCCCTTCGCTGTCAGGTCTGGTGGGAGGCAGGTCTGTGTCAAAGGCATCAGCCAGAGGGTGCAGGTCAGAGCAAAGCTGCCTTCTAATTTTGAGAGTTTCAGTCTGGAAGGAGCATTGCAAATGGAGGCTTGAGTAGATGCCAATGAGAGCTGAGGAAGAGTTGGCAGTGATGTGCTCTGAAAAGTGTTTGGTTTTAGTTTCTTAAACAGTGGAGGAAGCAGAAGGAATGTTGTGGGGTCATCTTTGGTTTTGGGGCCAACCTGCCTCTCTGCGGTTGCATATCACGTGTTGGCCGTCAGACGCACTTGACTGTCCACGTTGCTTAAAAAGTTGGGAAGCGAAACAGCAAAGGAAACATAAAAAAATAAAAAGAAAAGAAAAAAAAAAAAGGGATAAACAGGAAAGTAGTCCCCAAATCCCTGGAGCAGGCTGAGAAAGAGGGACAGGAGAAGAGGAGCTGCAGCAGAACCGCATTAAATAGACACCCAGACGGGCGTAGTGATAGCGACAAACTTCCAGATCAGTAAGAAACTATGAGGACGAGCCTGTTCAGTAAAAAGCTGATGATGGGGAACCACAGGGATACTATGCGCTAAATGACACCATTTACCACTCTGCTTGTTATCACTCATTATTCTGCATTATGCCGTAGATCCTGTTATATGCATCTGAATGCTAATCTGGCCTCTGCTGTGTCAGGCGCAACGCACAGAAAGAGAGAAAAAAAAAAAACAAATCATTCCTTGCCCCAAGGAATTCATGATGGAGAGAAGGAGTATTTCTATGAAAAATTGCATCATCAGTTCTGTGTAGGAGGCTGCGGAAGATGGTGACAGGTGGACAGCGTGTTTCTCGGAGTTTTGTAACAAAAGCAAATTGCATATATAAAGTAGAAATGGCTGTTGGCTGAGTAGCCTACAAAGAGAACCTTGGGACGTATAGTAGTTTCAATTTGTTGAGGGGGAATGATTCATTTTAGTTGCAGAGAGAGGCTGGAGGTTTCATTTGATCTTAGATTTTAGTAGGCTACAAATCTTGAACCGTTCTAACTCAAAGAGCCAAATCCTCTATGGTTTGGTGGTATTTGTGGCTTTCATTTGAAACTTGGCAAGCCTTGGCAACCACTTTTGTGGTGGCATGGTGGCTTCGTCCAATGAAGAACCCAAAAATTCAGCAGGTAATAAACTCCAGAAAAGCGAAGGATTCAGGCAAAAGCTTGTGATCCAAAACGAGCTCTTTTTAAGCAGCTCTAGGAAGTCTTTATAACACAACGGCAGCCTGAGATTAAGGGAGGAGCAGAAGTCAGCAAGAAGCGATGGCAGGGAAGAGGCTGCGGTCAGCACAGCCCAGCCCAGGGGTATCCACCGGCGGCACTTGCAGGTTCCTCCAAACAGGGAACCGAGCAGGACCCATTTAATGTAACGGGGTAAACAGCCAGTGCCCCTGGGCTCAGCAAAGAATAGAAAATGTACAAGAAACTAGCCACAGAGAGGTTAACTGAATTTACGATGCGTAGGAGGCTTTTGTTTGCAGGCCTTGGTAGGAGGAAGCTTGAAGACATGTTTTAAGCAAAAAATTGTTTGGTTTGGCTGGCAGGGAGCATCATTTGCTAAGTTGTTAATAGGGATGTATTTGATGAGAGCAGGAAAGTGGATTCTCTGTGAAGGAATGATTGCTACCAGGAGCTGGCTGATAGCTACAGAAGGATGCATACCAAGCCTGAGGTGCCCCTAACTACCCCAAACAACTCTGTAAAGCACAAAATTATCCTGAGACCCAAGAGAGAGGAAGTTTCTTCTAAATTCACCTACGGTGGTAAGTGGGGTTTGACCACTCTTTGCAAGAACGGCAGGGTAAGATGCAAAGCTGAACAAATCTCAGGGTATAAATTAAACTGCCCAAAGCCTTGTCACACTTCTCCGTACATGAATGTATGTTTAATTCATACATTTAATTGAGCAAATTCAGGAATGCGTAGCAGCGCAGGACTACGCTGCCCTGGCCCCTGCAGGGACTCCCTGCTACAGCCTCCTGGAAGAAAATCCAAGCCTTAGGCTCTGCCGTTTGTAAGCTAAAATATACGTTGGAGTCGGGCACTGAATGGGTGTGAAAACAGTGCAAATGTTTCAGGGTAAAGGACTCCGATGGGAAATCCATGCCAGCCCCATAGGGCCTGCTCCAAATCCAATACTCAGGAGGTAGAGGCTGAGGCCAGCCTAAAACCCAGCGCTGAGTTCAGGCACAAGGAAATTGCTCTGACTCAGTTTCCTCAACTTAGTCGGGGTTAATTTGTTTTATTTTGAAGAATGAGCCTTATTCTATAGATCTTGCCATATTCCATTTATTTCCATAAAGTCCCCATCAGCTGGAGAAGTTTCTTCCTTTGTTTCATTGCATTTGACAATAGGAGAGAATTTTCCTCCCTCAACTGGCAGATTAACCATTATAGTTAGTGAAAAATACTGTCTAGCAGGGTTAAGTTATTCCACTTCGATGGCTTTGACTTCGCTGTGCCAATTATTAATTTTCATGAATTTCAAAATATGTTTTATGCTGATAAAGCTTCTTGAAAGCGTTTCCTCTGAAGCTGTGTTAAAGAAAGTGGCACTTACATAAGTCTTCAGGAATACCTAATGTGCCACGGCTTTCGCTGGAAATGTTCGCCAGTTCATTATTTTCACTAAACTTCACAAGTGGGTAGGTATTGATTATTTTACCAGTTACAAGAGAAAAGTCTTGGATACTTGCATACGGTCTGAATAAGCTCCCAGAGCAATCTGCTGCTTTCGCTCTGGCCAAGTGGGCAATTATTTTCCTAGATTTCCTACCTTCTGTTTCCTCTTGAGTTTTCCTACTTTGCTGCTTTTATGGTGAAAATTAATTTGCTGCCTGTAAAAGGCACTTGACTGACAGGATTGACCCAGAAAACTCTCTCCCCCCAAGTCCAGAAAGATTTTTCACACCAGGGAAGAACTTTAAAAAATGTGAGATTTGGGGGTTACGTGGCTCCCGGCAGCTGGGCGAGGATCGAGCTGCCCCGCAGCAAATCCCTCCTCTGCGGGACAGACCAGATTTAATGGCTCCATCTGCACGATGGAGCAACTTCTCGCACAATTTACCCAAATCGTCCTTGTTTATCATTGTCTCTGACTCCTCGCTTAAAACGCCTGCAGCCTGGGGTGACGAAACGCTGGTCGAGCCTCCGCAGCGGGGCTGCGAGTCGCTTTGGGGTGTTTGTCCACACAGTTACACACAACTTAAATATTCTGACTGCTAATTGATTCCCTGCTGCTATCTCTAACAGGCCAATAAAGCAACCGAGGAGCTGTCAGGCTGGCGTGGTGTAGGCACCTCGGAGCAAATGCAACGTGCCCGGCCGCTAATGAAACTGCTGTCAGCTGCAGGACATCGTGCGTGCTGCACTGGTGACGTGCCACCGGCTCTGGGGCAGTTTTGTTTGCTGCTTTGTTTTTCCCTGTCATTTTTCACACAGAAAGAATTTCCGAGGTCTCATGTTTTGTTATAAAAGTATATAAAATCATCTTTCTCTGGCAAAAAAAAAAAAAAAAGAGCCAACACAATGCGTGGTCTTCTCACCTCCTCCATGGTTCAGGAGGTTCACAGACACCCTGGATGTGACCTCCAGCTAATCCTGACGTTTCAGAGTGGAGTATTTCCCTTATTTCTGAATATCAGAAGCGAGTTTGCTAATTAGGGAAAAACCAAGGTCTATCACCATGGGGAATATTTTAAAAAATCAGAGAAGTGTCATTCTTCTATGAAAAATGACACTTAGCAGTGATAAAATAATGTTTCATGGCAGCAGAGGTTATTTGCTGCTGGTGTTGCAGAAGTCTGGAGCTTTGAAGGACTAGAAAAGCTTGATCTGCATTTTCAGCTTCATAAGGGAAAAAGAGGAAAAAGTAAAACATGTGATTCATTACTTAAAATAAGACAGTGGGTAGGAAGTGAGGGAAGATGACTCTCTTACCTTCAAATGGAAATATGTCCAAAGACCCATCTGGAATGTCTGAAAAAGCAGGCAGAGATGATACTGCTGAGTTGCAGCTTTTTGCACTAATTTCCACCACCTTCACCCCTTTCTGAAATTACCTTTGTGTCGCTGAGCTCCGTTCAGTTTGGGAACTGGGTTAGGCTGAACCGGGAGGAATTAATTTTAGTGGGGAGCAGGAGGACTTAATGCGAATGCTTGTGACACTGATGATTCACATCCTGGATGTTTTGCACTGATTTCTCAGTGGAGACAAGCCCTGGGGATCTGACTTTGATTATCTGAATCAGACAGCTCCAGGTTACCTTAATGTTGCGCTGACTTCATCTGGACCGCTCGTGCAGGCAGGGTGCATTAACCACGCAGCCGAGCGTGGCCGAAGGCAGCCGAGGTTGGATCAGCTCCAGGTGCTTGGTGAAATCCTGGGAAATTGCCTCGTCTGGTATGAAACTGCACCAGAGGAGACTGGAACAGCAGCGTTTGCTCATGATGGATGAACCCTAATTTACTTGCACCGTAAGAGGTTTTGGAGACACGGTTACCCTATAAATAACATTTAAATTGTAATTTTGTTAAATACCTTTCTCCTGTAGGAAAAAATAAATTGCCACCTTCTTTCATTATTCCAGGTAATCAGTAACACATCCTCGGGTCCAATATTCTCATTTATTTTATACAATATAGCTGTATTTTTGTATAAGGTGTGTATGTATATATGTATATGTGTCAGTGTGTGTGTGTATGTGTATGTTTATCAAGAGAAAGATAATTCATGGAGTGATGCCTGATCCAGATAAGATCTTCACAGGTCCATCAGAGCCACGGCCAGCCATCACGGCTGTACCCGCTGCAAGGTGACACATGGCACCAGCCCTGTGGGATAGTGTGTGGCATCTTCGGGAATGTGTCATCGTGGCATTTGCTCCTAAGAGGATTTCCTCTGGCTCATAAGAAATTAAGAGGTGCTCTCTTCTTGATAAGCGACGGACAAAAAGTGACTGGAATCAGACATCAGAGGCACCAGCGTGGAGAGGGAAGGGGACAGCCCTGGATGCGTGTCCCTGTTCCCAGGGGAAGGCGGCAGCTCAGCCCGTGCAGTGTCAGCGTGGCGTTAGCAGTACGCAAGGCTGCGTGCTCGGTGTTTGATGTGGCACACAAAGAGAGTGAATTCCAGTCTGGACCTCTTCCTAGAAAGCCTCAAATACAGTTTTGGTCTGCTATTAAGCAAAAGAAACGTGGACGGATGACTTCCCATCCTGACTCCCTGATTTATTCTGATTCTCTTCACTGGGGCACAGGGCGAATTAAAAATAGGGGCCATTGCTGCCAGATACTGTGGTGTGATCGTTGCGTAGCGCAGGGACTGCTGCTTCCCAGAACTGCCTGTCTTCTGTATTCTCTTTGTGCCATTGATGTACATGGCTTCATTACTAAGTGGCTGACCTTTACCGAGCAGCTTGTCAGAAGCAGAGGTTTCAGCTTGACGGCTGCTGGCTCCCAAACGTTACCTGGCGATGGCTGGGAGAAAGGCAAGCTGCAAAGGCAGCCCTTGGAAATCCTCCTCCTTGTTCTGGGGGCGTGCAGCAGAGTGGCTACAAACTTTTCTCTGTTGATGCTTGAGAGTGACAAATTGTGCTGTTTCTTTCGAACGTGCAATTACTGATGCACTGGCTGGCTGTTAGGTTTCCCCAGCAAATGGATGGGACATTATTGGGGTTTGTTTTAAAGGTTTAATTTTTAATAGAATTTTGGCACTTGATGCCATCATATTTATTTTGAGAACAGCCCGTTGTGACAAACCTGCGTATATTTTCAAATACTTATTCTACTAAAGACTCTCGCTCTCCTCCTGTAGCCTCGTTACTCCAATGTAATTAATGAACAGCAAACAAAACAATATCTGCTATTGCACGGCAGTAGGAATTTAGCAAGCGAGCCTGTCTCAGTCCATAGGGATGTGTCAGCCAGCAAAAGGCTGACTGATGTCTCAGATCCAGGCTTCTTCTCTTAAACAAGGAGAAATATTAACCTTGAATCAGGCGACAAGGAGCTTGTCACTTAAAAGAAACTTAGAACGAAAAAAAAAAAGAGGTATTTGTTTAAGCCTGCCTTCAACGAATTAGTAGGCAGGTTAGAAACTTTTCTACCTTCGAGCAGATTTGCTGGAGCACGACGTGAACTTGCAGCAGCCCTACCAAAAGCAGCATCACCTGTTTTACGAGTGGGCATATTGCAAACACTGTCTGGAAAAACCGTTCTGAGGGGTATCATTTGGAGGTGTTTTGGCCGGGATGACTACCCGGGGTAACACGGTGCAGGTTTAGCGACGAATCACAAAGCAACCCAGCTCGTTTGCTGGGATCATCCCGGAGGTGGCTGCAAGGAACAGACGAGCAGACGAGCCCCGCTGCCGGGGGCGGGTTGGCCCTGCTACCAGCACCCACCCCAGCTCCTCCCCAGGTCTGGGCTATGCCAACCTTGAAGGTGAGTCTCCAGGGGTCACCCCCCCGGGGGATTTTGGCAGCTGCAGCACACGGTGCCCTGCAGCAAAGCAAGTCTATCTGCTTTCCCAAGCTCGGGGCTGTGTCTCCTCTTGGATCAGATGCAGTCAGTGAATATTGTTTTCTCCATCCCCTCAGAGATAGAGACATTGAAGGGCTGGATGGATACGTCCTGAGGAACACCAGGAACTTGCTCAGCGCCTCTCCTGGAAGCCTACCCGCTGCTAGGAGGGCACAAAGGCACAGGTAACGTGCCATGACAAAGGTCAGCAATGGGGACGCTGCATGGCGATGGTAAAAATCCCCTCCCAAACAGTCTGAAAGCCTTCATAGGGAAAGCAAGGAATTACTGGTACTAAGAGAAGATGCTTGCAAAGATGAAACAAGTGTGTTGTCCTGCCCCAGGGAGCCAGAGAAACTTCAGGTTGGGTCGTATTTGATTTTTGTCCACTGAGGCAGTCTGAGGCGGACCCTGCCATAGAGGTTGGGGAAGGACTTCCATAAGTGCCAGCGATGTGCCTGCACACAGGGCTGGGGGTCAAGCTCCCTGCTTCACTGCAGTTGTCTGATGGGAAGGGATGTTACCTTAATTGCCAGTTCATTTGGCTTAGAAGTGCATTCCTGCCTCTCTGGAGCGCTGCTGCAGATGAGAGCGACTCGCCGAGGAGCAAAGTGCAGAAGTTTTGGTTCAGCAGGTCCCATCATTGCCAGGTTAGAAGCCTGGAAAATCACGGGTTGCAGAAGCAGACTGGCTTAACCTTAACTACAGATGTGCTGCCGTAATTACGGGTGCTGTCTATGTGCAGAGCCAAGTCTGTTGTGTGACTTTTTTTTCTCGGCTGGAATTAATGAGGGAGCCCAGCCACCCCGTTGACTGAGCAAATCAGCGGTCAGTTAAGTGCATCCTGTCAGCAGAAGGTGATTTTAATACTAGGCCAGTGGTCTCTCACTAATTAAAATAAACATTTATTATTTGGTTTTGGGATTCTTTCCAAGAAGGAAAATACAGTTCGGAAAGGCTTTCAGAGCCGATTGTTTTCCACTGCCTGGTTTGTGCTTGCGACCAACACGAGGAGGATCTGGGAGGGGGAAAGGAAGAGAAGAATGAGGAGAAACAAAAGGTGTTGAAAAGCTCAGATGAGTCTCAAAGCTGGAAGAGAAATAAATCAATGTCAGGAATTAGAGAAAGAACAAGCGGGGAGAGAACAGAAAAGGAGCTGAACAAAACCGAAGACGACAGACAAAACATGATTGATTGGGAGGGAGGGTGGAAAAAGACAGCTGAGTGACTGGTGGGGGTAACGGCATAGATATGAACCTGGGGAAGTGGGTCTGCAGACATTGTCACTGGGATCTCTAAGGGCAGGCTGGAGAAGCATTTGCCAGGAGTGGTGTTGGTGTGGTTGTTGCTCTTTGGGGTGGAGATAGGGGAGATGACCCCCGGAGGTCTCCTCCAGCTCTGGTTGTGGTCAGGCATCCCATGGCCCCCCCTCTCTGCCTGCATCCAGCAGCAGTATTCACCCCAGAAGGACCACAGGTAGAGACTTCACAGGTAGGATCTCCTCCTGGGTCTCTTGCCAGTCAACGCAGGAGGTAGCCAGCTGAGGTGCAGGCTTGGAGGCTTCTGCCTGGCCATCAAACCGGCCAGCAGCGTGTACGTACTGAGCACGCACGCAGAGCCCAGGGCCAGCAGCAGCATGTGCCGCTCCTGTCCCATTGTGCTTGTTTGGCAGCAGATACCGGGTAAACACATCTTTCCTGTCCGTAAAACATCTGTGTGCGGGGGACATCAGGGGAGTGCTCTGACCCCAAACCCACAGCCCTTGGGGGTGTCCCTTGCCAAGCAGATGGGCTTTCGTGGTGGCTGTTTGTCCTGCAGGGACCTTGTGTCTTCTCCCACGGCTGCAGGAGAGGCAAGCCTGCATTTAGCCATAGTTTCTGCTCTCTGTTTAGTTCCCAGCAGGATAAAGAGTGGCTGCTCTTTTGTGGGAGGTGTCAGGCAGATCTGAGGGCAGAGAGAGGAAAATGTAATAGCTCTTCACACTATCTCTATAGAGACCAAAAAAAAAAAAAGAAAGCAACTCAGTAAAATCACAGTTTTTCTTATTGCTTGATGCTACACCTATAAAAATCAGAGGAGAATCTACCATTCAAACCATATTAAGTGCTGATATCATCATTTTTTATTTTATATTGTCCAATAACCTCTCAAGTGTCATCAAGACGAGACCATATTCAGGCAGTGCAAGGTCTGTAGGCAGAGGTAAAATATTTTTTTCAGATGATCTGGTATTACTGGAAAATTCGGAGAGCTTTTCAGCATCCAAGCGCTTGTGAATGGGAACAGCAGCCTTCAAAAATAAATAGGAGTTGAGAATAGTTGTTAAGAGCTTAATTGGCTGCGTGTCCCTTAGACCGTGATGGGAGGAAAAGTAGCAGGTATAGTACTCGTGAGCAGTTAGAGGGACAACCTCTCTTCATCGAAAGCTCCATGTCTCGTGTTTTTCTGGATGTGTCTCAGACTCCTGCAAACTTTGTGCCTGCTGCTGGCTGGGAGGTCCAGTCAAGGAGTGGGGCATGAGCCTTGATTTCTTCAACCTCGGCTGCCTCCGGACAGCTGGGCTAACCCGGAGCAGGGTGTCCCAGTTAATCAGATTGGCATGGGACTGTGCATTGCATGACCTGCTGGGTGCAGGCTGTGCCTGCCAGCCTGAGGCAGTGTGGGCAGCTGCCTGCTCCCTGGGGGTGGGCAGAAGATGCGCTGGGAGAGCCTGGGGCTCAGCACGCTCAGGTGGCTGCAGTGGTTGGATGGCTGGAGCTCCTGTAACCAGGTGCAGGTTTGGGTTTGGGACCCACAGCCCAGAAATGGCAGGATATTTCATGCCTTCCAACGTCCACCTGCTCGTTCTTCTTCCTGGGACCTTTGCGCCCAGGGAATTCAGTGTTGTGAATGCATCCATGTCACAACAGAATGAGTTTCCATCATTTTCCACTGCTGCAGAAAAGGCCTCAGGGATCCCTTGGGATTCCCAGGTGAGTACGGACACAGGGACAGCCTGAGCTGTGAGGCTCATGTGCCATTTGATAAATGCTGAGATAAATTCCTTAATATTATTTAACTCCCATGGGGTTTCTACTCTTTGATGTTGAAGCTAATGGCCAACAGTAGCAAAGAGTCACCACGGTATATTCAAATGTGAAATTAAAGGTGTGACATTGCCTGTGTGCTGCAAAGTAGCGACTGTTCTCATATTAGAGCATTTGCTCAAATGTCCTGTTGACGGGGGAATGTTTTCCTCCCTCCTGTAACTATTTCACACTATAGGGAAATCAAAATCCGCTTTTGAAACAGCTACAGACACTGCCTATTTTCAATAGGGCGTTTATGGAAAGATGCTCAGCACCTCCTATGTGGTTCTCTGCTCCCATTGAGCAGTCAGCACCGTGCAGGATGAGCCTCTGTGTTGGCATCAGTTACTGAGGAAACTGCCTCTATCGAAACGGAGCATCTGTTTGTATTAGCAACAGCAGCTTCTGCATTTAAGTGTGTGTTAGTGCATTTAAGCTCCTCATTATTGAATTGTGTTTGTTTCACAGAATCATAGAATCATAGAATCATAGAATGCTTTGGGTTGGAAGGGACCTTTAGAGGCCATCCAGTCCAACCCCCCTGCAGTGAGCAGGGACATCTTTAACCAGATCAGGTTGCTCACAGCCCCGTCCAACCTCACCTGGAATGTTTCCAGGGATGGGGCCTCCACCACCTCCCTGGGCAACCCCTTCCAGGGCTTCACCACCCTCAGTGTAAAACATTTCCTCCTTCTATCCAGCCTAAATCTCCCCTCCTTTAGTTTAAACCCATCACCCCTTGTCCTGTCACCACAGGCCTTGCTAAAAAGCCTGTCCCCATCTTTCCTCTAGGCCCCCTTGAAGCACTGCAAGGCCGCACTAAGGTCTCCCCGGGGCCTTCTCTTCTCCAGGCTGAACAGCCCCAACTCTCTCAGCCTGGCCTCGTAGCAGAGGGGCTCCAGCCCTCAGAGCATTTTTGTGGCCTCCTCTGGACCCGCTCCAACAGCTCCATGTCCTTCTTGTGCTGAGGGCTCCAACACAAGAGCTGGGCATCCTCTCTGAACCCACATGTACACCTCCTACAAAATATGGTGGCTTGAAAGCCAGAGATGTGCCTGGTGATCTGCGAGGAGCAGAAGTCAGTGTGGCTAAGTACTGTGCTGCGCTGCCGCCATGAAAACCCAGAGCCCTTCTTACAGAGAGCTTCTCCCAGCCAGCAAGGACAGATGGACGTTTTGGATAGCAAAGGAGTGATGTAACATGGGAAAGCTCTTGTGAGGCAGTTCTCTTTCAGAAACAACAGGATGCTGCCAGTATGTTCCTGTAGCTATTCCCGGTAGGTACACGGAGACGGAAATTATTTCTGCCGTGATGACTAAGGCAGCGCATGAAGAGCCGTCGTCTTCACCTTTCGCTGTCAAAAGTGCCGGGCTCAAGGTCTGCAGGCCAGTTGGAGTGGGACTGAAGCCAAGCCGCTCATTCGCTCCAGTGGGCTGGGGGATGAAGCGCGGCGCCTGCTCTGCCTTCCCGGGTATCCACACGGCTGCTGCCTTGCATCTGTAGCGGGGAAATACACACCAAGGAGAGGCTGGATGTGGGAGGATGAAACGCTGCAAAGCAAGAGCGGTTTCAGAGAAGAGCTGCTCTGTGCTTTTGTCCGCAGTGCAAACAGACTGGCAAAAGGGAAAGACACAGCTGCTACTGGAGAGCAGCCACAAAGCGGTTGTGAAAGTTTTTTCCTATTTACCTGGAGGAATTTTGTTGCCTGTCTCAAGGAAACTTTTACATTTCCTTTGGAAAATAGGCTGCAATGACCTGGAGAAATGGTGTGTGAAAAGACTAGGGCGGGAATCACCAGTGGGATGAACATCCGAAGCGAGCCACAGACTACATAAGCATGTTTAATTAAAGATGTGAACATTTCGTTCTGCTGTGAAAAAGCTTGTATCTATAAAATATCAGTGTTTTCTCATTAAAGAAAACAAAGCTGTGTAGCACAGAGGGTGCGTGAAGTGAAAATACTTTGAGCTTCATGTCAGGTTCTGACCTCTCCTTGCATACAAACATTGCTCCTGCAAAGCGGGACTGTCATTTTCTGCAATAGAAAACCTAAATTCTTTTGACTCAAAAAGTTGTGCTGGAATGACTAAAACTAATCAGGCAGGGTTGTTTTAGCAGCTTATAGCAAGTCTTAAAAGCTGAGCCAAGCTTATAGCAATTCAGCTAAGCAGATTAACATGTATGAATCTTCAAAGCTGTCAATCCCTTGCAGAGACTTTGTGTTAGGCACTTTTGGACAATTCTGGCGAGTCCTTCCCAGCTGATGTTGCTTGCTTACCACCAGATTCACTGAGCGTGCAAACTTTTCTTTTCTTCTTGTGGTTTTGTATTTCGGTTTGTTTCCCCGAGAAGGGGGAAAGGAAGCACATTTGCATATTGCCATGGTTGCAAAATCTGGCATTCCGAAGGCAAATGAGCTCCCTTTGTATGTTCTTGGGTCAGCTGGGATGAAATGAGGGGCGAAGCATGTGTCTGAGCCCTTCAGGTTTTGAATGTTCAATGAGAGAAACATTTAAAGGGCATAGCCAGGAGGTGATCACGGGAGCCGTGATCTTGCTGAAAGAGCTGCAGAAACCATCTCCGCTTGACGCTTGCTACAACTCCTCAGCCGATGATAACCACTGTCATAGCCCAAGTTGTCAAAACTACATATTTCTGCACAAAATCAGCTGGCTTATTTTAACAGCCTTCATAGGTACAATGAGTGACTGATACCCCTTGAGCTGAGCTAGCACGGAGGGCAGGGGACGAGTGCTGGTGGTGTCTGCATCTCCAGGTGACAGCAAACAGCCCTAGGGCTGGGGTGGAAGGAGGGGATGCAAATAACTTCTTGAATTCCTCCAGGCAAGTCTCCGGTGGAGAATTTTAATGAAACGTGGGTGCTTTTAAGGTGTTTGAGCCATTGTTTAAAAATGGCACACGACTGCAATGCCTGAAGAGCGCGGTACATGATGGGGTTTGGGAAGTAGACGGCAGCTGACTCCTGGGGGTTTCCTGGTGCTGGCGAGTGTCTCATGTTTGCTCAGCTGGCAGCTCAGGGAATAGTTTCTGGTAGGGCTGCTGAAAGATCTTACTTTTGCATGATGGTACAAAGCAGTTGAGAAAAGTAGGAAATGCTGCTGAGACTGCTCATGGCACTGCTCACACACTCTTGCCTTGCTGCTGCCGTTCAAAACTGAATATTTGCTGGTTTTCTCTTCCAGTGCTAATATTATGCCTTTCTGCTGCCATGTACATGATTTTTATCAACAGCCCCTCCAACAGATGCCATTGATGCTCTGCCCAATACAGCAGATGGTAGCTGGGAAAATACACTCCTGTGGGGCTCTGCTCCAGAAAAATACTTCAAGGGGCTGTACGAGTCCCCAGGCTCAGCAGTGGAGGGGCTGCTCTCTGCGCTGGCTGCCTTCAGTGGTCAATGAGGTTGGAAGAAAATGGCTGGGAGTACAACTGGGACCATTCCTCCCAGGTATCCATCTCTAATCACCCTCACCTCCTGCAGTAAGAAGGTGCTATTGTGGAAACCTCACCTGCCCGGAAACGAGCTGTTCCTCAGCAGCCTAATGCTCTGCATCCTAGGTGAATTATTATAAATGTGTTTATAATTATTTACCTAATTACAAGTGCCTTCCTTCACAAATTATTTTGCTAGCACTCAACGGGACTAAAGTAACACCTGAAGCTATAGTAATGAAAATATAATGCAACATGGTAACACCACCAAAAAGACTGATCTGAGTGGGATTAGTGTCTGAAGATGCCAACCACAGGTGGGTAGTTAGGACAGAGAGGAGCTTACAGTGCAGGAACTGCTCTGGAGAGTGTGAACAGGCAAGGGGCACAGGGCGAAGGAAGATTGTGGGGACATTGTAGAAAAGAGGAGAATGCAGGGCACCAGGAGATAAGGACCCTTTTGTAGACACATGGTCAGGTTAGGGGTCATGGGCACTGTCAGAAAGAAACCACGAGTGGGTATTTGTTTTCACTGGACACGTTTCCTTTATTCCTTTTTTTTTCTTTTACAGTGACAGGTGCTCTGAATAAGACATCCTGGTTTTCTTTGTCTTTTTCTTCTACGATGATGTGAGAATTGCAGAGCAGTTATTTCTGAATAAAGGCAGTTTCAGTCTAGAATATAGAGTCCGCAGAGGGGAGTCATATGGAGAAGGTTTAGAGGAACAGGTATTCAGCATCACTATTGCCAAGCAAAGCAAAGCAAAGCAAAGCCCTTTGCGGACGCCCATCCGCAGCAGGTAAGGCAGGAGGCTTATCCTCTGCGGGATGAATTCAGAGGGACAGTGGAAGGTGCAGAGGTGACGTCAACCAGGCAATGAGGACACTTGGCCTCTGGCTGAGAGTACTTTTGTTTATAAATGCAGCATCCACTTCCCAGGAAAATATTTTTGATGTTGACTTCGGACATCCTCTCTCTGAGAACGGCCCAGCCTCCTGGCTTGCCCAGGAGACAATAGAAGGAAAAGAAGCACAATAGGGGCATGTGCTAAACACTTTAATGAGCACTTCCACACCATTCTCCTGTATTTCCCCACATCCCCATGAGTCAATAAGCACCTCATGCAGCTTTCTAGATAGTGCGTAATAAACTGATACAGCTGTGGGCTAGCCCAAACATTAGCTCTCATTCACTGAATAACGGGTAGAAATGCAAACTTATTTTGTTCCGTGTGTATTGTCTCAATGTAATATTCCCAGTAATTTCTCTGCCTGTGTAAGCTTTCTACAATGAGATTATGCTTAAAATATTTCAGCTACAGTTATGCGAGTCTGTGCAAAAGGCACTGTGGCAAATTTTGCACGTGCGCAAATACACTGTTGATTTATCTGCACCTGCAAACAGCAAAAGGCCCTTGAATTTGTTGCCCTCTGGCTCCGGAGGATGTGTATCTCCCAGTTGTCTCTGGTTCATGTTGAATAGCAAGTTAATGACAGTACGCAAATAGCCAGTGATGATGCTTCGGTTTCCATTGTCACCCAAGATAATGTCCTCCTCCAGTAGCACTTTGTGATGTTGCTCTGTGATGCACGGAGCATTCAATAAGAAGTGCTGTAAATTCTGTATCAGAAATTCAGCATTTATAGTAGTTACTTGGGACAATTTTATCTCCTGGAGACAGGGCTTTTAAATTATGACTAATACTTTGCACTGTATCTGGGAGTCTTTCCTCTCCAGCTCTCTCTCAGATATTTAGTCCAGATAGACTTATGTTATTCCCAAACCACTCTGTCTTTCTCTTCCAATTCACACAAGAGAAATTTTTATGTTTATGTAAATGGCAAATTATCAGGCTTCAGAAAATTTATTTATTTTTTAATATTGTTTACACACACTGAGGAACCAGAAACAGGACCTGGAGCAAGGGATGTGGATCACCAAGCCCTGCAAAGAGAAAAGGCATGAGAGTAGAGAAGACTTAAGTCCCGTTCTTTTAGATGTTGATAAAAAAGAAATGTGCTGGTTTAGGATGAAATTCTGCCTCCGTGTCCAATGATGTAAATCGGCTGAGGCCAGCTATTTCAATAAAGGGCATCAGCTTAGGAACTGTTCTGATAATTTCTGCCCCGCTGTTGACTCCCTCCGATAGCTTATCGACAGCTTTGCAATTATCTGAGCCTGCGAAAAGCTCGTATTTCAATATATAAGAATCAGATTTCACCTCGTATTTTCCACCATGCTTTAGGTTGTACCAAATGCCCATTATCTTTGCACGCTTTGTAAGGGAGTGACTTCAAATATAATTTAGTGTGAGAATTCAGAAATAAGGATAGCTGGGAATTTTTCAACAGAATAGCTTTGCAGAAGTAAAATGCCGTTTTCTCAAGCTGGGAGTGCACCACTAGGAGCGAAAGTTCTGCAGAGAAAGGTGATTGCTCAGGGTGTGGGAGACCAGTTTACATTTTTCACGCTGCCTTTTCCTCCCTCTACTGAACGCCGTAACACTGCTTTTGCTAATCTGGGTTTCGTTTCTCACTCAGCTGAACCTGTTAGAACAATTTTCTTATTGGAGCAGGGACTTGATCCTGAACATCTCCGTCTACGTCCATGCTATTAAAACCAGCAATGCCTCCCAGCTCTGGGCACCCCACCTCGGCAATGTCTTGTCTCCCCCCCTCTGGGTATCTTGCAAAGACCGTGAGGCAGGAGCTGTGACAGCATTTTTCTGATCTCTGTGTGTGCTGGGATGTATCTGGTGCACTTCTAAGCCATGTCCCACAGCCTGCTGGCCTGGCCCTGCTGCTCGTGAAGCAGAAGCCTTCTTTTCATTTCTGTTTAGCAAAAAGGAAAACCATTTTTAGGAAGTTCTTCACTTCATCTCTCTGCCAAACCAGACTTTTCTGGGTGTTGTTGATGGCCAGAAGACTTCGGCGGAACGGGACTGTTCCCCATTGCCCTTTATAGCTTTACTCATAGTTCTCCCTGTTGTTTGTATGATGAACTCCAAACTGCAGCTTGGTTGGCAGCTCAGTACCTCTTTAAATCACTACTGGTTTCTCCTATGTCATTAATATTTTATTTATCTTGTATTACATTTTGCATCAGTCTCCATGCCAACAGTTCATGCCAGGAGCAATGTCTGATAGAATAATTTAAGTCCTCGGAGATACGAGCGCTTTCTTTTTGGATAGTGTCATTAAGTCAGATTCGTTTTGTCCTTTGTTTTGCAGTGTCAGAGAGCCAAGGCTGGACGTGTTCCTCCTCTGCCCTATGCCTGCAGCAGCATCCAACGAGGACACCTCTTCACGCAGCAAGAGTTGAGGACTAACTCTCACTTAAGCTGGCATCAAGTGTCATCTGTGACTGACACCAAATCCCTAGGGAAAGGCAGAGCCTTTCTCTAGACCAGATGGTAATTCTGGGAAAACACAAGGTTTTGAGTAGACAGTCCCTTCCTCAGGACACTTACAAACTCGTGCTTGTGGAGTTGCACCATCCTGGCTACACCACTGTTACGGCTCTCGTTCCCGTGTAAGTGCAATCCATGTAATGATTTCATTGTTTCCCGGTCATATCGTTTATCTGAACCCTAGGCTCCTATCTGCTTCTGCTACTGTCAAGCTGATCCCTCTGATGCTAGACTGGAGAAGAAGCCACTGGGAGGGAAGACAAAAATCATCTTAGCTCCCTCTTAACCACATACAGGATGGTCACAATTCTGATTTATGCTGCAGATTTGCTGGGATCCATGTAAAGTGCCTTCTAGGAGATTTACCCGATGCCTGCTGCCAGAAGTCTATTTGTTCTTGGAAGTTGTCTTTCCTCCCTTTTATCCTGCAGTGGTAATAGTCAGTTATCAGCACATAAAGTCCTGCAGAGTACAGGCAGCAAAATGATTTCTGCAATGATTTTCTAACCCTGTGCTCATTGCGCTCCTCTGGTTTCCAGGGAAAGGTGTGATACTCGCTGCTGTAGAGCACGTGGCTGGGACAGGGTGAGCCGATGGGTGTCTGGCCCTTGGCTGCACCAGGACCTGCTGACTTGGCATTCCCCTGCCCACGCCTCCTACCAGCATCACTCCTCCAGCTGTTTTCTGAATGTGTGCGTTACACATCAGCAGGTTTGAGGATCACATTTGTTATTTCAGCCTTTAATAGATGTCCAGTAAAGAGCAAGGAATGGTACTCGGTCCTGCAGGTCCCACAAGAGGGGACGACTCTGCTGGGACTGCGTGACTTCCATCCTGTCCACTCTGGGATGCTCACACCAGCACCAGAGAAATGCAAACACCAGAAAGAAAATAAGTGGGAAAAGTGAGTAGAAATAGGAAAGAACAGTAAATTTCTCATGTTTAAATAACAGAAGAATAGGCAGAAGGGTACAGAGAAAAAGGGATGGAGTGTCAAGGGAAAGAGCGGCAAAAAAGCATGAGTGTGTTTCTCCGTGTTTAACAAAAAATGGATACAAGGGACCCCTAAAGAATTGTTATCTGAAATATCCATAACCTTGATAAAATAATGTATCAGTGAGGATAATCTAATGCCGCACAGGACAGATGTGGCACTGAAAATACTTTAGACTCCTGGGGCCTGACAAATTCAAGTTTTCTCCCACCATATTCTTGAAATCCGAAGTCTGCAAGACTCAGGGAATGGTATTAATTACAGGTGTAGCCAAAGGCAGAGATCCAGGAATCACAACTGCCTTCATAAGCCTCTGCACCAGAGGGGATTAAAGAAAAATTAGTGTACTGGAGGGACTGTGGAGTTAGCACATATCATCCCAAGAAGCAATTTGTCAGGATACAACACCTCTACGCAAGCAAAGGGAAGGGAAAAGAAAGACCTAGGCAGCAACCTCAGCTTATACACATGGCTGCATTGATTTTCCATGCCAATTAATGCCAGCTAAGATGCATCCCTGGAGACCACACGGTGAGCACTATGGGCAAAATTGCCTCGCTTGAGATTACAGATGCCTTTGCAGGCTCGTGGTACCAGCCCTGCTTATTTGCTTCTGTTTCTTTTATTAAAAATCCACAGTGGGAAAGAAACTGATGCGTCTTCCTGATGCTTGCAAAGTAGTTGAAACCATCTGTTTCAGTAAGCCAAATCTATCCTCTAGCTTGTTATTGGTTTGTTTTGTTTTGTTTTTTGTGAAATATAATGGCTGGCCTTGCTTTTTTTTTCCCCCAAATCGTAATTCCTTTACGGATCAAATTGCAAGCAGCCCTATAACTTTCTGACATGGCAGGATTATGAAAGATCTGCAGAAGTGTCATGCAGTCTCTGCTGTGAAATCTGACAATTTAAGAGGTTCCATCCTGGTCCTGACAGTGATTGTTTTTGTTACCCTTTTAAAATGCACTTTTTTTTTTCCCCTCTGACAGGTATTGGAGAAATAAATGAAATCTGCAATCCTTTGTGCAGATGGGAGGGCATTAGATGATTCACTGGCTTTGAGGGTGCCAACAGCCATCCTTTACACATCTTGTGTTGGTTTAATGGGTAGTTTGCAGCTGTGGGATCATTGCTATATTTTGTAGTTTTGTTCTATTATTAGCTACTAAAGGAATATGAGACTACAGATAGCATTGTATTAAACTACCAGTTCCTGTATTTATTGGCACCACCTGGGGATTAAACCAGATGCTGTCACTCTGCGGAGTTATCTTCAAAGCAGGGGAGATATAATGAATACGTGATCAAAGCACCCTCGCTTTGTCCCATTGTGCAGGAATCACAGATGCCTTGGCTCGGGGGAAATGAGCAGCACCGAGCCTTTGCCCCACACGGCAGGAGCCGGCGTGGGAAAGCAAAGCCAGTCCCTGAAACCTTCAGTGGTTCGGAGATGGGAAACGCTCCGCAGTCACGATGGCCTCTTGCAAGGAGAAATCCATTGCAGGAGGGTCCAGCAATACCCTCCGGGGCGTGTAAATACCCTGTGGTTAGCAAGATGGCTGCTTATTCACAGTGACCAGGACCATGTTTATAATTAAAACTCTTTCAGTGACCTTTTGTGATCATTTCAGCTCATTCTGCCATGGCTGCCAGGCATGTTCCTGCCTTTCCAGCGGTTGATTGGGATCTTTTCACCCAAGGGGACCTCTTCACAGAAGGGACAACATATTTGCCTTGAAAATAGCATGGTAATTTGTGTTTTGGAGGAAAATTGGAAGAAGCCATTGGATCTAGGATGATGTATGAAATGTGTGGCAGAGCCGCTAGCTCGTGTTCCTTGCATGTGTGGGAAAAAGGGACACAATAAATAATGCAGCAAACGCACCGTCAATCATTCAGGTACTGTGAGGCTTGGCTGAGATATGTAAGAACCCCTCCTAATTTTGCAGTGCCTCTCTCTTTTTGCGTTGCGGGAGGTCTGCAGCCTCTCAGACCTATGTGGCTGGCATCGTGAGCCTGTCCCCTATCCGATCACCTTTCCTGACTGGGGTAAGGCAGCCACGCAAGGCCAGCACAACCCTTCTCAGTGCTCCATCTAACAGGCTTTGAGGTCAGCTGAATCAGCCCCAGCTTTTGCTGAAGTACCTCAGTTGTATCCATCAGCGGCGACATTTTCAATGTCAGGTGATATCTTCCAGCCACCTCAGGTCCTGAGCTGCTAGTGCAGGGTCTCGAATGCTAACAAGCACCATCCCCTTTCCCCTCCTGCCATTGCCAGGCACGGCTCCAGCTGCAGCAAATGGTACGCCGAAAGGCAACGCTTCCGGAAAAGGTCTGCATGAGTCATCTGAACATTAATTGGCATTAACGTTAAGCGTAGTTCTATTACCTGGCTGCAGCCCGGTGCAGGTTGACACGTGCTGGTGGGGCGTAAGTGGTGACTCTCAGTTGGTGGGTTTATGGTGCATCATCTCTGGAGCCAGGTAGCCTTTATGGTGTTGCCGTTCAATGTTTGATGATAGCATGTTGTGGTTAATGATAAACATTATCTTTTTCCTTCAAAAAACGTGGGAACTGCTAAGGGAAAGCTGAAGCTGGCAGCTAGTGAGAGAAAGGCAAGACATGGCCGGGAGCTGGATCCCTGCAGCCCTCGTGTTCTCATGGAGCCCTCGTAATAATTATGAATAAAGCACTCTTCTTCCAAATCACTTCCTAAAATAAACCGTCCAGATGGCTGTAAGCGAAGACCGAGTCATCAAGCTGAGTAATGCTTATTTTGAGTACATGAACTGAGAAATGTGTACAATTGTGCTGAATTATGCGCGATGCAACTCAAACAGATGCACACTCAGAAGCAGGAATATCACAAGTGTCAGACAGTGGTGGTTCGCACCGTCATTCCCGTCCTGGTCTATGGGACAGTCCTGAGAGCTATTTAAGGGTGTCTAACATGTAATGTGTAAAGAGGAAGAACGTCTCTTCTCTCCTACAGCTTTATAGGTGCTGGAATCACTCAAAAATATATAACAGGAGATACTCAGTGCTAAGTGAAGATAAATGTTCTCTCTTTTCTTTTTGAGAGGAGGTGGAGAGGACAGAGAGATTTTCTTGTAGTCTGTGACAGCAAGAGTATTTGGTTTTTCAGGCGCTACCGGGGTTCTTTGCCCTCCTTTCCCCCAGGGTGTCCAATTCAAACTCAGAAAAAACTAAATCTGAGAAGCAACACTGTCAGAGGAAAGCAAACCCCAGGTGCTCTGCTAGGGCTGCCTCTGTCCATAGTGTAATAGAGTAAAAGAAAAATTCGCAGAGATGTTTTCCAGCCAGCTCTGCCCAAACTACCACGCTTGTTTCGTACGCACACTGAAGCGCCCGGTAAGCGCGGACAGGTGTGCTTGCTGGTTTTTAATGGGCACGCTCAGTGGGATGGCTTTCAGCAGCATTTGCTGCCTGCGTGGCGAGGCATCGTCACAAGGTCTGTCCAGCTGAGGAGTGCTGGAAGGGTCTTGTTGGCTACCGCCAGTGCTTTATGTTTCCTGATCTCACTCCTCAAACCTCGAGCAAAAAGCTTTCTGCAGGGAACCCCCCCCACACAGTGCACAGCGTTATGGAGGCTGCTGCAAAGTGCCCCCCCGGCGCCAGGACAGACGGGAGGGCTGTGCGTCCGCGCTGCCCTGCCGTGTGCCTTGCATGGGGCCCACCTGCACATCGCAGAAGCTTCAACTGAGGAAAATATCACCTGAAATCCGGTTTGTCCACTACCCACCAATTTACATAGCTAAACTTTGTGCTAAAGTACAGCCTGAGTAATAATAATTGCTTTATTTATTTTTTTTTCCTGAATGCAATTTTTATCAGCTGTGAAATCAAGCCCTTTCCCTAGCTGGAAGTAAGTGAGCAACCTTCATGTATAGGAAGATTATAGTGGTATAGCAGAAAAATAAAACCGTTAGAGGCTCTTGAGGAATAAATTCAAACCCTCATTAATCTCTGTGGGCTGCATCTCAAACCTGAATTTTTATAGAATGTGGGTGGTATTTTCAAAGCGAGTTGCTGGAATTGGTTGGCTTAGCGGGTTGACTTAGATGGTAACTACCTGTTTCTGAGCCGCAGTCCTCTGCCTGAACAAGATGCAGGCTGTGGTTTGTGCTGTGGACGTCACTGATACAGGTTGTGCCCGCGGCGTGGGGGTGGCTCCAGGTCCCTGCAATTCTAGTGCTGGGGAGCAGAGGGGCTGTGGGGAGCACGTGAAGCAGCGGCGCTGACACACGGACCTGTCGATAGACTAATTTTGTTTTTTCTGATATTCACTAATTCAGTTATGGCACGATTTTTATGTGTCTGCTTTATGCTTTTTTTCAAGAAACAGTTGAAATTCCTCATCTGGGACAACTCAGCTTTTTGACCGTGAAACCCCAACTGAAGTTGAAGAGCGTGGTGGATGTGCATCCCAATAATTCTGTCTCACTCCTGTCTTTCACCCAACCCTCAGAGGAGTCCCTTATTACTGACAGTGCATCTTGGAATCACTGGAGACCGAAATGTCAGGGATAAGGTTACGCTGGCTTTGGCACAGGATACATGCACTGGACTCTTGAGCTTTTGCCTGTCTCTTAACTGCATCTGAGAGCGTCAAGTTCGTTGGTTTAATTGCCATAATGCAAAGATTTCTGACTTATCGCTGCAAGAAGGGCAGCAAGAAATAAACTACTGTACTTCTGGAAGTGTAGGTTACGACTGAAGTGCTATCTTTCATCAAGGACAGGCTGTGCCTAGAAAGAGAAAAGGCTAAAGGCTAAATTCCAGCTCCAAGAAGGATGCATGCTGGAAGGATTCCCTATTAGAATTTGAAAAGAGCTGTCACTCACTCTGCTATCACAAGCTTCTTGCTACCTCAGACCTAGGAATTTTCCACATTTTGTTAGTAATACTACTAAAATTTGAAGGACGGATGAAGAAAACCCTTCTTGTTATGTGAGATGATAACAGAAACATGCTTTTGTTTTCAAGTTTAAAGCAGTTTGGTTTGGGCTTAGGTAGGTACGGATTGGAGGAGAACCTAATCTTCATATTCTTTAAATAAGTCTAAATAGCTGAATCTCCACTTTGGGGAAGCAGCAGGTGGTGACTTGGCCACAGCAGGTCCCAAACACAAAATTCAGCTGAAGGGAAAATTTTGCTTATGGAGCTTTTTATCTTTATTTTGTGCAGGTGTGAATGAGTGCGAGATACTGAAAGATGTGGTCCCCTGGGAGCAAGGTAGATATTTAGCAAAAAAAAAAAGTAAGACAGTACAAAGAAGAAAACCTATCTGAGTGCATCAAAGTCAGCTGAAGAAATATTGTCTTTCCTTCTAACAAGAAAGCAGCAGTTCAACATTTCTTTTGTTTAATAATACAGTTTAATAAGAGCCAGATTCGTGTGGCTTTATGCGTTGTTAAAGCACGTAGGCAGGTTGCTATAATGAGCTGAAAAAAAAACCTGCAGAAAGAGGATTTTTTTTTTTTTTTTTCTCCTGTAGCTTTGGTTTTACTTTAGAGCATCACAGAGGCAGAGCTGCGGATTACTTGATCATGAGCACAGCCTGCCGGCTCCAACTGCAACCAGTAGCGACGGGCACGAGTCCTCCTCCCTCCTCCCTCCTCCACGAGTTTGTGTTTGAGTTCGGGAGTGCTTTGGTTTGTGTTTTCCTCTTGGCAATGGACATGCCCGCTGAAATCCCCATGAGGTATCCACAGCCTTTACTCCATAGCATGAAGAATATATAGGGAAACACCTTGCAGCTCTCTGCAGGGACAAGAGGTTTGAACTTTTATAGATAAAAGCCAGAAAAAAACCTTTCTGAAACAAAGGAAAAGAGTTCCTCTCCTCTCAGACCGCCAGGCTACTTGGGGGCATTAGGGGTTGTGGGGCTATTGCAGGCTGTGGCATCAACTGACATTACCAGGCACAATTATTCCTTTTGCTTTATGGTGCTTTCTCTGGGCTCTACCCAGCATTCAGGTTCGGGGCTGGTTTTTAGCAGACTCTGTAGGTATGCCTATGCCGTGTTTAACCCCCCGGGTTAGCTCTGGGCTAGCTAGTGTGTCTGCACAGCTTGAGGGAAAGGTGTTCAGAGACCACAGATCATGAAGGGCTATTATTTTAACTTACACCCGCTGACACCCACCTGTAACACTTTTTCCTCTCATTTCATTATACTTTTGGTTGCACCTTTCCCTCATCATCATTATCACCTAGGAAAGCTGCAGAACATGAACCCCACAAATCTTTTCCTAAAGGTTAAAAAAAAAAAAATAAACCCCAGAGTGCTCGGGCTATAACTTCTGCAAAAGGATGATCAGGCACAGCCAGGTGATGTACACCTCCGTCTCCATGCTACAGCTCAGCTGCCATGGGTGCAAATCTCCTGCCCTCATTCCCCCGGCTTTCCTGCCTGCAGATGCCTGTTCCTACCCTTATCTGCTCTGAAAGCAAAACCTGCTGGAGGTTTGTGGTTCAGGTCGATAACAGCATCTCCTCCACCCTCCCCTTTAGGGAAGCGGTTGCTGCTTTTCTCCAGGACCCCGTTCCTCTCTGCAGCTCATGTGCCTGCGATGGGCTACCTCTGCTGTCACGCACCTGCACCAGATTTCCCACGATGATGCTTATTGCAGCAGAAATGGTGAACGTGGAGCATCATGAAAAATGTGTTCTGGTGTAAAGGGTAAATGGCAGCCGGGACTGAGTCAGGCGTTATTAAGTACACCACATATGGTTAAGAGTATTTAATAAGTACAAAAGTCTCCCTCAGGTTGTGTCTTCTTACTCTGCAGTGAATATTGCTTCTGATGAGGTGTCTGTCATTTGCTCACTGTCATACTTTAATCTCAATAACATTGCTTTGCAGAAATCAGATGCTGCCAGAAAGCCATGAGCTGGAGTAACTGCTCTTAGATGTGCTTAGTGACTGCCCCTCGAATGAAATTGGTGGCCTCTCCATAGCTAGAGGCTTGCCTAAGTGTTACTTCTACAGGCTTCAGGTTTGATGGCCCTGAGAGCTGTGACATGGATACGGTGTCACTGTGGACTTTGGGGGAAGAAAGACCAAAATAAAAGTCACTAAGCTGTGAGCTCACTTGGCTGGCTGCAAATGCAGAGCTGGGAAGATGAGTGTGGTCATCTGAGTAGCTTGCTGAAGCATTGTCTGTCTGTCCTGGCTGGCTGCAGGAATGACTGATAAAATCAGTCAGTGCTGTTTCTAAATGCATGTGCCCAAAGATCTGCTTTATAGGACGAATTCACTTTTCTTATTTCTGTTTGGGAATCGTCATGCAGATTTGGCCCAAAGCATGTTATTGTACAGAAAACACTTTTGCATAAAATCAGCTTTTTGATTTGGTGGAAGCTTTCATCGTCAAATAAAAACCTTGGAATAAGTTGTCACAATCCCTGTTCCACCATCCTTGCAATCAGAAGTGATGCTGGGTACCAGTATAATGAGACTGGGTTCCGAGGGGAGAGCGTGGCTGCAGTGCAGGATGTTGTCAGCCGCTGGGGTGCAGGGGGAGGTTTCCTTTCGGAATTTGTTTGCTTGCTTTCAAAAGCAACTTGCTATGGAGTCTGTGTGCCACCCGTTTGGATGAACAAGAGAATGACCTTCAGCCTAAGGAAGATCTCAGCCGTCAGTCTCCCGCTTCCTCGACACACAGGCATGGTGCGACACCTGAAGCTGTGCCCACCACAGGGGTAGCTGCAGGCGGAGAGCCCAGAGTCATAGAACCGCAGAATGCTTTGGGTTGGAAGGGACCTTTCGAGGCCATCCAGTCCAACCCCCTGCAGGGAGCAGGGACATCTTTAACCAGATCAGGTTGCTCACAGCCCCGTCCAACCTGACCTGCAATGTTTCCAGGGATGGGGCCTCCACCACCTCTCTGGGCAACCCCTTCCAGTGCTTTACCACCCTCAGTGTAAAACATTTCTTCCTTCTATCCAGCCTAAATCTCCCCTCCTTTAGTTTAAACCCATCGCCCCTTGTCCTGTCACCACAGGCCTTGCTAAAAAGCCTGTCCCCATCTTTCCTCTAGGCCCCCTTGAAGCACTGCAAGGCCGCACTAAGGTCTCCCCGGGGCCTTCTCTTCTCCAGGCTGAACAGCCCCAACTCTCTCAGCCTGGCCTCGTAGCAGAGGGGCTCCAGCCCTCGGAGCATTTCTGTGGCCTCCTCTGGACCCGCTCCAACAGCTCCGTGTCCTTCTTGTGCTGAGGGCTCCAGTGACTGTGGCACAGAAATTCATCTCAACACCAGATCCCTCTGCACTCCTGCTGTGTAAGCCCTAATTAAACCCTTACAGCAGAATAATTAATCATTAGTAAGGGAATTAAGTATTAGTCTGTATTATAGTAAACATTAGTTATATATTAACAAGCTCGTTAGCTATTCATTAACCTTTTAAGCCCTTCCAAATCCCCTTTATCGCGCTGCAGGTTTGCGTGAAGTATCTCTCTCCAATGACCTTAAGCAAGTGCCCTTTTGCTTGCTATTAAAGGCATTACAGATTCCAGAACCACTTTAGTTATGTTGCCCCTTTGGTTATTATCTCTCTTTCTATTTGGCTTTATTTAAATTCAGCTATAGTGAAGACTTTATCTCATTATTGATATGGAGCCATTAAAACCTGCCAGAGATTGAGGGAATCGCTTTCCCAAAATGATCTATATGAGAACTGAGGCAATGATTCTTTTTTCCTATTGCTGCTCTTGTGCGGCTTGCGCTGGGCATTGGCAGATCTTATCCCTCACACCCTAGGGATGGGCCCTACAAAGGACGTGCCCTGCAAAGTTGCAGGACAGGGACCAAGAGAGGGCGAAGCTAATGGGTATATATAGCTCCATATAAGATTCAGAGTCACAGATCCATTTTTGGCTCCTGACTTTCAGCTTATTAAGGCCAATCCTTGAATTTCTCTGTGCCTCCCCTCCCTCACTGGAAGGCTATTTCTCCTGTGCCCTCTCTATCCTTTTTTTACTAAAAAAGTAAGCTCTTTAAGGCCATAGTTCGTGCAGGCTGGTGTCCAGCACCAGGTCTCCCACCTGCAGCGTTTTCAGCCCAGTCACTGGCAAGGTAAAATGATGGGCATGAACCAAGTGGGTGAAGAAGGGAGCAATGGGACCTGCTGACCATAGCATCCAGCCCTGTAGTGGTGAGAGAGTTGTGGCCAAAGCAAGGGCAGAGCTGCTTTTAGGGGTCAGGCTGGGTCACAAGGAAAGTATTTATAATGGCTGGATAGAGGAAACATCTATCGTCCCCACCCGAAAGCCATCTTGCAGGACAGTCCTGGTAGCCTTGGCTATGAAGTCACGGCTTTCATTTCCCTGCCTGTTGGCTAGTGAGGGAGGCAAATGCAGGCAACATTAGGAATGAAAAACCTGTTTGCCAGGTTCCTGCTTGGGACGTGAGAGGCAGCGGAGAGGTCTGCAGCTCAGCCCTGTCTCCTGGTGCAGGCAGAGATCCGCTGTCAGCTGGCGATGCATCTGAAACCCTGTCCACGCTGCTCGCTGCTGAGTCTCCTGCGTTTGTGGTGATGGACCGTGTCCTGGCTTGTCCTTGCTGACTGATCCTTAATCTCTTACATCTTTTAATTAGGGCAATTTCTTTTGGCCTGCTGGAAATGCTTTTCTCATGTAGATTAATTAAAAATAAAGCCTAGCTCTGACAATTTAATGTGCTGTGAGCTCTGGTCAGGGTGCCGGCAGCTTTCTAAGCCATTATTCATGACACTGTTCTTGCTTCTTATTTACTTCTAAACCGGGTTTTGTGGGAACTGGGGACGGCAGTCGTTCTCTGCGAAGTTACGGGCAGAATTAGTCCAGCTGTGAGGGCAAAGCTGTGTATGAAACATCACCTCCACCCTGTGGGCTTCAAAGCCCATCCCATGCTGCTGAAAGCGGTGGCATGATGCCAGGTGCCCTCGGGCAGCTCCTTTGTTTCAGGATTTGCACCTCTGGTCAGCAGGGGTTCCTGGCTTAAAACCTTGCAGTTGGGCTATTTAAAGGCACGTTAATGGTTTCTGCTGTTTGCTCCCTTTCTGTTAGCAGCAGCTGCCTGGTTTGGTGTTTGCAAGGCGTGAAACAATTGTCTGAAGACTCGGGCAGTCAACAAATCAATATTGGCTAGTTAATGGCTTTGTTCTGATCTTCCTCAGAGTGCCTATTTAAGTTCTAGTTTGGTTGGCCTGCGGGATTTGCAGAATTAGAACGGATCTCTTGGAGAATATTCACCCTTGTGTGGATGACTTCAGGTTAGTTTCATCTTTCTCTAACATATTTCCCATAAAAAGTCATAATTCTCGATCTACAAAGAGTTTGGGCAATGTTCCATTTCTTCGCGGTATGAATTTGTCCAAGGAACATTAAAACCTATATTTCAAAGCCAGAAGTAAGCGGTGTTACAGACTGGATCAAAGCTAACCCAACAGGTGGGTTGATGTGACGCTGGCCTGCCATGGGGTCTCACTGGTGATGGGAGGTGGGACAGGGGACCTGCACATCTCAGGTCTAATCCGATCTGGGACTCACCTACTTTGATTTTTCCTCTCCAAACTCTCTCAGTCTTCTCAGGGATCTTTTAGTAAGGCTTCTTAATTTTAATTTCTTAAACAGAGCTTGGGGAATAAACCATGAATTTAACATCATTTCTGTTGATAGCACATTAATACGTAGCGTGCAGCTTCCTTGTGTGTGTTCCTGGGACCAGATGAGAAAAGCGCTCCGATGAAATGGGATTTTGCTTGTCATGAATATTTATATAAGAAGTCTTAGTGCCTTGATGGTTCCTGGAATGTAAATGCAAAAGGGGAGGAAGGAGATTTTTTAACAGTATTTTTTTTGTACATCTTTTAGTCCCCTTTCGAAGTCCTAGAAAATATTATGCTCTTCCATAGCAAACAGCTGAATGCAGAGCAGCATGCTAACGAGCTGGGGCAGGACTGCACTGCTTCATTTATAGCGATGCCATAAGGGCAGCAGGCAGCAGCTGGCAGGGCAGGGCTGTACCTCTGCCTGGACCCACATAATTCAACAAGTTATTCACCGTATGGTCTTACTTGTGCTGACCAGAACGTGTGTTCACTGCGATATTCAGCAGTAGGAGAACATTCCTGTTGGTGTTGCTGGACTTTAGGACAGGTTTTTTGTTGAGTTGTATCTAAATATGCAAACCGAAAGTGTTATCATAGAGTTTCCACTTAACTTTCTTGTGAGACTTGACGTGCAATACCGTAAGCAATGGAAATTGTAGTGGTTATTATATGTTTTACCTAGAATAATTGTGCTTAAATTCCTAGGGGATGCTAAAACACTGAATGGGAAGGGTAAAGCAATGCTTTGATCAGGAGCCAGGTGTAGAGCTGTAATGAAATCAATTTTTAAGACAGTGCTGTGGCAACAGAGCTGGTTTTCCAAAACTGAAAAACTTTTACAGAGTGGCTGGAAGTGGGGGGTGGGGAAAAAGCAGTATTACCACGAAAGATATTCCTTCTTCTTATGGGGAAAACGGAATATTTGAAATCAGCAACATTTTCTGTTTTAAGTAGCGGAAGACAGCCCAAAACGATGAGTTATTCTTGCAAATACTATTACTTGCAGTGTCTGTCTTACGCTGGCATTTGATACTCTCTGCCGAACGTTGACATTTCAGCGTTTCATCACGATGCTACTTTGCAAGAGCTATCATGCAAACGCAACCGGTTTCCCATATTTGCAAACAACGCTACCCTGTGCTGGAGCACTGTAAAGTACCACTTACCCATGGGGTAATCCAGGAGCAAATGCCGTTTCAGTTGTCTCACCAGCTAAAGCCTGTAAACGTCAATGTTAATCATTTAACTTTTGATTGCACACTCAGTACCAGCGCTATGCTTCTCTGAAGCCAGCTGAGATGAATTTCTGTTCTTAGAACGCAATTTCACAAAGACATTAATATGGATACAGTAATTGCAAATTAAGCACCACAAATAAGGAGTCTTTTTTTGCAGAATATAGCTGGTCACAGAACCTTTAGTTTCTTAGTTTTATTCCTTCGACATGTATTGTAGTTCAAGTTTTGCTTTTTGACTCTTTTGGGCTTCAGAATTCCTATGGCAAAATTGCTTCATAGAATGATTTCATTGTTCACACATCACGGAAAAGCAAAAATAAAAAAAAAAATCCATGTATTGGCTAGTCAAAAGATCAGGCAAATATTTCACTGAATGTACAACAAAATATTATGAGGTAATTTTATTTTTTTTCCCATTTTTAGGTAAAAATATTACAGTATACAAGATAATCTTATTAAAGGTAAAAATACAGTATTTTGCTTTTTCTCTAAACAGGTCTACATACAGTACACTTTTTTTTTTTTGTACAAATATAACTATTACTCTATTAGGCTATCTGTGTTCTCATCTGGCACTTAAGAACTGATCACAGGTCACCTTCTGGGTCTGCTTGTTTTTCTTAGCTGATACCTAAATGTAATGTTCATTTTATAGGTGTCTCTTGTAAACAAACAGTACAGTTCGGTGGTTCCCAAGTAGTAAGGTGTGCTTTAAGTAGTTGAAATCATGTAGCTAAATGCAAAAACCCAAGCAATCCATGTTTGCAGTTGTGTTGCGCAGACTCATCCCTTTCCAGTCGTAAAAGTGCAATCTAAGTACTTATAGCCTTTAAAACAGTTTTAATCCCTTCCTCATCCTCTGTAAGAGCCAAACACATAAACCAATAACTTCTACAATGATTTTCCCTTTTTTGTCAGAATGCTTTCGGTGGAATTGAAGTCTTTTCATGTTGGTTTAAAGGTTTGAAACTACTGGGCTATGTTCTTCGTGATTTATCTCACCCTATGGCTTGCTGTTTGACCTCTGGAATCCAAAAGCTGAGCTCAGTTGCATCGCTGTCACTGGACTAATGTTGTTCCTTGAACTGAACACATTAGCACAATATATATTATTTCTGGGTATTCTTGGGAAGTGTGTTTCACATCATTATGAATATTTCAGTACTCTGTTGTTGGAGCTGGGATCATCTAAGGATAAAAGAGAGGCTAGGCGTGTACAGAGACCACATCCATTAGTGGACTAGCTAATATAGCTGGAAAAGGCGGAGAGGAGTTTTTGGCTGGGAATCCCTTTATCAGGTTCTAGCAGAGGGGCGAAAGGATGCTTTACCCAACAAGCTTGGTCCATTTTTTCCAATGCCGTCATCCAGTCTAAAAGGTAGATGACCTCTACCTGCCATACTTTGCCTCGGTCATTTCAGCAGATGATTTCTCATTTGTTTATTAACTCATTAACCACACTGCTGTTCAAAGTTATCTTCATGGATGCCCGGGTAAACATAAAAGGAGAGTACACACCCAAGGATAGGAATTTTTAAAATTTTTCAAGGAATATGCTTGGCACATTTTTTTTCTTCAGACTTCACCCAATTCTGATCAGTACAGTCTCAGCTGGTATAAATGGGCACAGTTGCGTTGTCTTCACTAGAGTCAGATGGGTGAAGATCTGGCTTTTTTGCCTTTAGCTAGAGGTGCCTTCCCTATGGCGCATCTATTTCTGATGTCAAAGGGCATATATTTTTACCAGTAAGTCACTTTTGTACCATAAAAGATTTAACTGGTAACTCATTAAGCACAGGAGTAATGCAACGTGCTCCTACCAATACTTGCTAGTTAGCAAAAGTTGAGTGTGCAGTACCCACCTTTTGCATGGTTTTTGCCCTCCTAAGATGCTGGTTGAGACTGAATAATGTTTAGAAAACCAGTTGCCTTTCTCTGTGTTCAGCATCAAATGTCCTTATTTAAGTTCTTCCCAAATTTGTCGCTCAGCTGCTGTATTAGTCTTGCCAGCTCGCCAGTAGCTTGTGACTTTTCCTCTAAGAGTTCATAGCGGAGACTAGAAATATCTTGCTTAATCTCTTTAAGCTCTCCTAAAAGGAGGAAAATGTTCTTGTTAGCAATAATGAACCAAATAATTAATCTCTATGGTTTTAAGACCTGAGAAAGCATTAATTGCAGTGTCCTTGCTCATGAATGTGTGTGGAGCTCCATATGATGTCCCTGTATTTATGCACTTAATATTTGACTTAACTTGCAGTAGTGGTACTGACAGCAATAGCAAATATCTATGGAAAGTTCATCTTTTTTCTCATCTGTTCTCTCTCCACATATTGATCTCCACCTACGCAGGGCATTTGTAGGAGGGTAGCAGTTAAGAGGTGTTAGAAGCCGGTTCTTTTCCATCTGCATATAAATCCTACATGACACCACGGCCATACAAATCCTTATCCAGTTCAAAAAATGTCCTTGGGACAAGCATGGGCAGTACAGTCAGAAATTGCTTTGCTTAGATCCCAAGGCAAGGTTAGGTGTTGGCAATATCGTGGGTGTGTAAAGCAAGGAGATATAGAACTATAGGGCAGAGCAGGGTTATGTAAAGACAGATCCTATGATATTGTCCTGGTTTCAGCTGGGATAGAGTTAATTTTCTTCCTAGTAGCTGGCATAGTGCTGTGTTTTGGATGTAGTATGAGAATAATGTTGATCGCACAGTGATGTTTTAGTTGTTGCTAAGTAGTGGTTAGACTAAATCAAGCACTTGTCAGCTTCCCGTGCTCTGCCAGGTGCACAAGAATGTGCCCACCTTAGTGCCAGCACGAGCATGCTCTCTCTCTACAGAGGATGTCATCTAAGCTCAGCTGTCTTACTGGCCATATCATTAGCAATGATATTACATGCTCTAGTCTGTGTCAATTATAAAAATCCACTTGCCTTCATTGACCTCATCATTTTCTCTGTCAACCTGAGCCTTCAGTACATATCGCTTAATCAGACGTTTCATTATTTTCTGCAAAGAGAACAGAAACACTTAACATGAGCTTATCCTCCCTGCCTTAATTCTAGACTCATTATGAGCAATTCAAACACCTGATTTCACTATGGATAAAACCTGGCTTCAGAGGATGCAAAGAGAATTTTTTATTGATTTACCATTCACTTTATACTTTATATTATGAATTTTGTACTACAGTAGTTGATAGACAGCCATCCCATAATGAGCCCACATATGAGGCACCTTGGGGCATTTTGTGGGATGCACATGAATGTAGAGTATGTCCCACAGACAGAGAGAAAACACAGATGATCCAATAGCAAGCTAAGAAATGGGATCCAGAGCCTTCCTTTAGCAAATGTATCAATAAAAAATACTTTACAGGAAGAAATAAGTGGTTAATTAATGATTAAAACTCACTCATGATGATGAACTAAATATCTGACCTGAGGTTAACAGAAAGACTCTGTTTGCCTTGCAATTGGGGTTTTAGGAGAGAAAATAAATTTAGTGAAGGACAGAGAGTTTGAACAGAAGTGGAGAACTTGGCTTAAATGAGAGAAGTTTCTTAGGGAAATGGCAGATTTTAAAGGACATGCACAGGGAAAAAATAGAGCCATGTAGATTTATAAAATGGGAGATGATTGTTAGTAAGGAACAGCGTATGTGGAAATAGTAGAAGATGGCTATGGATAGGAGCTTGCAATGTGATATTGTTCCAAAAATGTGTAAGTTACATTTATCTAGAAGGAAAGTAACTTTGGCAGTGTTGGGCTACACACTGGGTTACAGCCGAAGGCCTGCGTCAATGCCGGTTCTTCACTACAGAAAAGACACTCATCAATGCGGGAAAAAAAACCTCAACTGTGATAAACATAAAAAGGGTTACTCTATCAGAGACAATGATTTAGGTGCATCCTCTGCAAACAGAGGAGAGCTCAGTGATCCTCCAAGAACAGACACACAAATATCTTTCATTGACCAGATGGCCGCTGTCAAGGGAAAAGCCTCTCCCAGCATGGGCTCACTTATTCACAGAGCAATCACACGTCTCTGTTTTGAACATCACTGAAAAACGAAATACGTGTGAAATACGAATTAAGAAATCAGTACACCTGCTCTTTTTTCTTAGTAGTCAAATATGGATTATAGCAGTGCAAAAGGCATGTAAACATCAAAGAAGGATCCAGTCATTTGTATATGTCATGCAGTCATGGAGTATGGGATGTCTAAGACTGTCCTTGTATCAAAGAGGCATCTGGCTAACCGGGTGAGTCATTAAGGCAATAGAGATGAGGCACAGCGCACGTACGGTGTGTTGAAGATGGCCAAGGTAGTAGAATCCAGAGGGAGGTAGGGTTGTCACCTGAGAAAACATAAATGAAGTAATGTTTGGGGAAAGTAGGGAAATCCTGGATCCAAAAAGAAATGATTTTTTCAGAACAGATGACAGAGGAGATTTAGACTAAAACAAGGAATCAGCACACAGTGAATGCTCTTATTACCTGGAAAAATATGATAACGTAGTATCTATCTACTCCAGTTTCCATACAGCTTGTACTCTTGATGGACACTACTCAAACGCTATCCTATATTAACCACTATGTGTGATGGAAGTGACAAGCTTAAGGCTGCCTGGTCTATCAAATCCATGTCGTAGTCAGATTTGTCTACAGAAACTAAATATTAAAAATGTGACCGCTTTTTAACAAGAGTCTACTTAGTCACTTAGTAGATATTTCTGCCAATAGCTTTAGGAAAGTAATTAATTTTTGCGTCAATATTGCACTGTGGCTTCTAAACCTTGCTTCTCCACCTCTCCCCAGTGCTGCTCCTCTTAGCTATGAGTGGAATAGCCTCTTGGCAAAATAATCCTGGTTACTGCAGGGAAATGCTGAACAAAACTTCCAGACAGCCTCTTGGTAATGAATGCTAAACTTGAAACAATTCAAGTACATCTGAGCTCTATAAAGTACTGTTCCCCCATTCCCTAAAAGTTAATTGAAATTCTTCAGGTCTTAGAGATCTTCTATACTATGCAACACTCCACTACTGAGTGTTGGTCTTAAGAGAACAGGTTCTAGGAACAGGCCAGGCATTTGTAAATTATAACTCTGCACTGAATTCAATCTTTTTTATGTATTTATTGGCACAACTTCAAGCTCTGCATTTGCTATCAGCTACCTGGACACCTTCTATACCTTCTAGCACAGAGGGAAACGAGAAGAAAAGGACAGACTTGTGGCCAAGGCACTGCAACAGGACTCATGAGACTTGGGGCTCAGTTTCTGGTTTAATCACAGGCTTTTTGGGTCTGGTAAGTCCTGCTGGACCTCAGTGCCTTGTCTTTAATGTGGAGGCCATGATGTCTTCCCATTTCACTGTTTATAGTGTTTTATTTTGGACTTCACTTATATGTGCTATTGAAGACCACGTTGTTACAGACCTTGACACTGCTATTTAATTCACAGGTTTCTTCTTGACGCTGTGTTTGTGGACACTGCAGATGTCATCTGGCATGAGTGTGGGAGGTCCCAGGGCAGCACTAATAGGAGGAAATGCTTTGCACCTTCATGTCCCTGGTCAAAATCGGACACAAGTCAGCAGCGATCAGAGGGGACAACTACTCACTGGGGACATCAGATCTCAAACCTGGTCATCTCAAATGCAAGCTATCAGTTAGGCAGTAGAAGAGTTCAAGAGTGAAGCAAGCAAAGGAATTTGCTCATTTCTCACCTCTTTGCTATTTTGTCTCTCTAAACAGTAAAGAAATATACTTCTGAGCCTTTAAAAGTACAAACTATTCCTTTTATTTTTTTCCTGACAAATCCTTTCCTGAGTTTTGTAGATGAAGACGTTGATGATAGCATGGCTGTGGTGCTGAAAGTGGGAAAAACTTGTGAACTCAGCACAGCATTTTAGCAATGCTCCATCTTAAAGTCTCAGCTCAAGAGGGTTTGATAAAGGCATCATTTTGCCTGGACTAGTTTATTCCCAGATCACGGCAGCTGTGTGTTGACTTGTTCTTCCTACTTTTCAAATTATTGCATGTTTAGGTTCTGTATATTTTTGTTATCCCTCAAGAGCACTGTCTGTATGTACATACACTCCAAGAACACAGACTGCAGATACATCGCTTGATAAATACCACTAAAGAAAACAGTTCAGCAAGAAGCTACTGCTTCAAGGGTTTTCCCAGTTGTAGAAGAAAACGTGCTGGCTGGATTATCAAACTGCTTCTTCTTCTTTATATTTAGATAATCAAGACTATTACACCCTCCTTATATTATTCAGGCAATTTCTTCCTGCAGCAACTGAAACTTTCTAAGATCATTTGAAGACAAGCCTAGTAGGAGCATTATTAAAGCAAAATAACAGGTAGTTATCTTCTTCCATCTATTTTTCACAGCTGTCTTCGGCTTTTTCAACCTTGGAAATACGGGTCTACTTTACCACAAACATTAGGTGGTGTCATTCAGAAATAATAGCTACAGGAAGAGAACGAGTCCAGCAGAGGCTGACACATTTTTCCATTACCTGTAGGTTTGAATGGATGGGGAAATGTCAGAAATGCTGAAATGCTATTTTGAGCGTGAACACAATCATCTCTTCCCTTTGCCTTTCATGGTATCAAACCAACTAACTCCAGATGCCAGAGTGAACGTATCCTATTTCTAACTTAAATTTTTAGACACGCTTTCTATCCTGGCACAAAAGCCTGGAAAACTTTTAAAACCAGTAAAAATTTATTACTGGTCTGCTGTACAGCCTAGGAACCCACTGTGCTGGATGCTGTACCAACACAAGAAAAACCAACTCTAGAATTGCCATTGTGCATTTTATCCCATTTAACTACTACTTTGCTCAACTTTCTTTAATGTCAGTTCCTTCAGACATATCACTTGCCATCAGATGCCTTTTTACTTTACGTTAAAAAATAAGGAAAAAATCCTGTGGGCCACATTTTGCGTATTGTCTTACCCTACTACACACGTTTGCACAAGAAATAATACATCTGCTGTCATGAACACTCCAGCTGAGCCAGACAGTTGCGTTAATTCCTGTGATGGCTGGGGTACCCCGTGCCACTGCTGCAGCCAAGGGTATTTTTGAACCGTACCACATTGCAGGTTTAGCTCGGTAGGACAAGTCACTGCCAGAGAAAGCACATGCAAATGTTAATGCGAAGGCTGGACGGATGATGCTGTGTCATGACAAATGAAATGCTGTCAGTGCAAGACTGGAGGATTAAAGCTTGAATGGTATTTCTTGTATTAAATTAAATACCCTTGAGCGGAATTAATTAGCATGACAAATGCTAACACCATGTGTATTTCCACGGGTGATAGGCTGCGGTTTTCTCTGAAGTGCCCCAGCCCAGTCCTGTGCCCGTGCTAAGCCACAGCCTGGCACATCACAGGATGGCATCGACTGGAAGGAAGCAAACATGACCCTTGCAGGGAAGAGACAGACCTCTTCCCTGGCTCCTGCTTTCATGCTGCGATTACCTGATATCTTGTGGGCTTGTTATAAGCGTTCTTCCCAGAAAAGTTTTCTGTATTTCGAGTGCTGGAGTGAAAACGAACTTTCTGAAATTATAAAACATCATGATATAATTAAATCAATGATAGCTTCTCATACCCAGACAGCCCCAAGCTAAACAGAACTTTATAAAAACTGCAGGAAATGGTTCAATGTATGAATTGAATAAAAGCCAGCACATTCAGGTCTAGAAAAGTAAACTTTTAGAAGATAGAAAAGGGTCAAAACCCACAAATTACTGAAAAAAGTTGGATTCTAAATTGTCTAGACAAAAATGGTATTCTCACACAAGTTTTAGACAAGAAGGTGTTAAGGGGCACAAAATATGTTAAACAGATTGGTGATTATCAATTTAGAACACAATTTAAGAAAGGAAGAAAAAGAAATGTGTTTAAAGAGAAATCAATGTGGTGCGAAACCAAATTGTGAAACAGAATTGATTTTCATCAGTCCTTTTAAAACAGTAGTACCATTTGTTACTTTTTTAGCTCAGCAGAAATACGCATTGGTTTTTTTCAATAGAGCAGTATTTTTTATCAGCAGACATCACAGCTGCTAATTTTGTACTCTAGGAGCTTTGAAGAAGACTTTTCTGAAGACTACACACAATACTTTTAAGATATTTCTTCGTCACTGTTTTCCACCTCTGGAATTTTTGGTCCAAGTGTTAATGAAAAAGAAATCACTTATTCAAAGGAATAAATTCATATCATAGACCCAGAGGAGCCAATACATATCGTAGACCTCTACACCTATATATGCAAGTGTATGTACAGGGAGACCCTGGGTAAGGGTTTTTCTTCCCTGACTGGACCAGAGATCCTGAGAAATAGGTGATTTTTTTTTTTTTTTCATTTTTTTTTTTAAATCAGGATGCTGGTAATGGTTGGAGTAGAAGTCTGAAGTAATCATGTAATTTTTTTTTTTTTTTCATTTCTCACTCATCAGGTGTGCCATGCTCTTACAGAGACTCTTTTGAAGATGATCTGTGAACAAAATCAACAGGCTAGCAGGAAATGACTGATACTCTTAATTGGTTATGTCAAAGCCATGGCAACTATGAATTTTCCATAAGTTCCACGAAAAAGGGCAAGCCAGATGCTTTCACTCATGTGGCTTGGGGAAGGAGAGGCTTAGAAAAGATTTTATTACTTTGGTTTATGCTTTGAAACAGAAATTAAATTTCAAACAAAGCGAGCTTTCTGTGGTTAGATTCAAACACAATTTTAAAAATACTATCTTTTTTAATCATTACTTGAGACAGTTAAAGGACAAGCATTTCTTTCATTTCAAGACTCCACTGTTCTAGACAGTCTTTCAGTAATCAATAGTGGTGTTAAATGAATTTATAGAGTAAAATGCCCCCAGATGCTTGTGTATCTTGGCAATGCTCACCATGTTGGGTAGGTTAATTGATAACATGGAGGAGAACCCATGGATATACTTCCCCCTTCAATTTAGGCTCTGGCAGAGACTGAATGAACATCAGGCCTGAGCAGCTCTCTTAAATTCATGGGAGCATGATCTCCTCCAAGGCCGTGGGCTTTGCCTGGAGCCAGATGGCTCGCCATGAGTTGTTGAATCGCTCAGCTGTTTGCTCCTTCAAGGAGAGCCAAGAGATCCAGACACAGCCCCAAAGCAGGCTGCACATTACAAAGGCAAACTCTGCAAAGCCTCCTCCAACTTTCCTTTCCTTCTCCTCGGTGACTCTTAGTACACCTCTTCCCTTCTGCCAGCTTAAAACTGGGGGTAGGCTGCCCACATCTCAGCTGCCCTAGAAAGGCTGGCCAAGCCTGCCGAGGAGCCACATCAGCCTCTCACGTGCAGCGAAATAATAGACAACACATTTCAGAGGGCTTTTCTTTTCCATCAGGAATGGGTTCCCAGTGCTGTTCTCTTGTTTCAAATCCAGCTTGAGATGAGAAAATTAAATAAAGGCCAGGACACTTTTAAGCAGAGCCACCTCCTCGCATCTTTGAATCCGCTGAATTTAATGCCAGCAGCTGAGCAGCTGTGGCTGAGTTCCTGTGAATGTTTGGGGCGTTTTCTTCTCCAGTGTAAAGCAGGTGGACTCGCCCTGTGAGTGGGACTGTGTTTGTTATAAATTTATATGCTGGGAACACTTCATCCCAGTGATGCTCTGCACAGTGTTGCAGATAATAATTTCCACGAGCAACATCATTTCTCTAATTTCTCTGGCTTTTTCCCTTAGGCAGCAAAGCTAATTCTGTTGTGAAAGGTCTGGATGCTAACCATATTCTTGCATCTGTCTTGCTTTTTCACGCGGACACTCTCTAGTGCTGAGGAAAGCGTGCCGTTGCGTAGCCAGTATTTCCAAAGCGAATTTCTATTTCAAATGACCAAAGGGACGGTGGCTGAGGCAGGATCCACCTATTAGTGGCTCCACATCACTAGGCAGATGTAAGTAGAGAGGTTGTTAATTATAGCTTTAGGGATTTAGGAGGTATTATTAAGCCCTGCTTGGAAACTTGTTCCCAAACCTGGAATGGCAGAAAATGTTGTAATGACAGTAAAATTAATTTGGAAATCACTTAAAGGAAGGTGGATGTTTTGAAGAGGCATAAAGGCCTGCTGGGTAGATGAGGAGCCAGACAAGCTGGGATCCTATTTGTGCCTCTGCTTCTGCCCTTGGTCTTTGACCTTGCTTATTTGGCCTTGGGAAACTCCCTTATAAAAGTGCCTGCTTTTATAAAAGTTGCTCTTTTCCCGGTGTCCTGACCGTGGCTAGTACAATGAGGCCACAAGGCTGGGACGGCCCTCTAGGTGCAACGTAACACAACTAATAGGCAATGAAGAAGCTGAGTAAGAGGCTGATCTACCCTGATCTATCTGTGTGCCATGCAACCCCCTCCAGAAGTTCCCTGGCATGAATCTTTTCTACAAAGAAGGTGAAAAATGAAGATACAACATACCCGTTGTTTGGAATTCAGCATCCCCATCTCAAGATCATTTTCACAGTTTTTGGCCTTAGATTTGCAGAGTTTTATGAGGCACATTTTTATTCTCAGTATGAGATAATAAAATGATTTAGGGCTTGGCACTAGATTAAAAGGAGCAGGTAAAGTCCTCCCTTCGTCAAAGTAGGATAGCCAGAGCTTGGCACGTGCAAACTTCCACTCCACATCTGCATCCTCCTTGGGAAGGGAAGAGAAAAAAAAACCCAAAACAACACCCAAATGCATAATTAGTACATAGGAAGGAATTTAGCTATGACAAGGACAAACATACAGGTAGGGCTTAACTAGAATCAGACTTCTGTTTGCCAAACCAAGACCCCTGCACACAACGTGCCTTTGTAGGCTTCTCTGTGGTGATCTGAAAATAAGGAAAATTTGAACAAAGCAATGGATAAACAGAGAGTATAGGTCCTCCAAATAGTAGGCTATTTCCTATTTCCTTGGATATCAAAGGGGTAACAATCTGGTGCTTGTGCTATGCTGATAAATGAATGTGTCAAAACATAAACACAGTCAGGGAAAGCAGAAGAAACTTTTATGTGCACAACCACAAAGACTGCCTCTGATTAACTGCAATGTTATCTAACTGCCAGGTAACTCTTATCACTGCATTTGCCAGGAATCCCCCACAGAAGAGGCTAGGTGCCTGAGTTCTTCTATAATTAGCTGATTTCCTCATTGATCTTGTTTGCATTCACCGTCAAGTATCTCTAGATCAATATACCTTAATTCTCTTACTATTCACCTCCTGCCACTGAGGAAGGTGGAGAAAAAGTCCATCACTCAGTGCCTGTGAATCTCCTTTTGTGAACTATCAAGGTGGGCCATGATCACTTCCAAGTACAAGGGCGAGGTTAGAACATACTTTATGGATCTGCTTGGCACTTGTATAGGAGGATGGTCAGGACCATGTATCAGGACCATTTATCAGGCAAAAGAAAGGATGAGATACAGCTGCTCTACAGCTGTTTTCATTGTGGTTTATATGGAGGCCAGCAGCATCAACAGAAGCATGGGTCTGCCAACACCCTGTACTCATGTACATCTGTGTTCTGCTGAAATTAATAACCTCTGATTACCCTGTACCTCTGAAACCCAGTCAAAAGCTGGCATAACACAACTGAGATTAATTCTGTCACAGTTACAGTTATGTGTCTTCGCCAATGGAGCAGCATTCACTTCTGCCATTTGGCTTCTCGTTGCTTGGGGTTGCACCTCACAGAAGCCTTAAGCTGAATTACAGTGGAGATCACTTGTGAACTGTTTTAATGATTTTCTGTTAAGCAGCCAAGGAGCTACTGATAGAAGTAGTTCTGGTTTCTGGCTGGCGAAAGGATTTTTTCTTTCCATAAGAGCAAAGTTGGCAGGAAGCACTAATACTTCAGGCATTAACAGAATAAAACCAGAAGTAGCTGAAGAGAGATGTTCAATGGAAAGCATGAGAATATGGTCTTGTCACTCCAGCTAACAGTAAAGCATGTCCCTACTGACCGTAATGGAATTCAAGTCCTAAGTAATGACCATCTTCTGTTGTTATTGACATTGCTGTCATCAGATAAACTCATTGGCAAAAGGGACTTTCTCTGCAGTCAGTAGGATGACTCTGTCTTTAATCTCCCTGCTACTGAGGACTGAAAGGAACTAGTATGAGATTTACCAGTTTTTCCCAGTCCTCAAGTAGGAGGATCTAGGCCAAACAGCTCACACTTGTTTTGCTTGCTGATAGTTCCAAGTAGTCTTTATCAAAGTTTTGAAAATTTCCATGCAATCAAGAAGGATGATAAAGCATTTTTCCAGGAAAATGGTCATCACAAAGTTTAGACTAGAAAGTTAATGTAGGCCACGTATTCAGAGATTTTTAGAGATTTTTTGTCAGAAACTTTCAAGAGCATCTCTACCTACTACAATAAACTAGAAAATGCAGTAAGAGGCTGAGACCCCTTCAGAAGCAAATCTTGTTTCAGCAGAAGAGGATTCAGGAACATGCTTGATCTTAAGTGATTAGAAACCTTTGGGGAAATGACTCTGCCTTCTGCATGCAGGAAATCTTCTGGGGCAGAGAACATATGTAAGGTCTCTCTGACATTTAGACTTAGTTACAGCACGCACAAGATAGAGTTATATTTGCACTACAGTACATGGATGAATCAGATATTACAGTGAGAAAATATTTTCAGCTCTGGCCTTTTGCAGTGTAAGGTTCTGAGGGGAGATTAGAACAAATAATTAATACAAACCCAACTACAGAAACTTGACATTTAACAAATCAGAAGAAAGAGGTGACTCAGTATTAACATGATCCAAATAATTTTTTTTCTGCCTTTATTTACATTAGCAGGGAGTTGTTTATGTCCAAAGCCTTTAGCAAATCTAGTCTGCTAATAGCCACACTACTGAACAAGTTTGGGTAAACCCCGCAGACACCTTTCTGCAGAAACCTATTCATATCCCTTGATGGCTGTGTTCACACCCTTCAAAAGCTGCTTTTTGTGAATGTTCATGCAGTTATGTTTTGCAGACCTAGACACCCTTCAAAAAATTTCTATCAAGCTTGTATACCTGGCATTTGGAAAATATGGAATTTTTAAATATGCATACATGAGTTCCAGACCTATATGGACGTGGGCTTTTAAGCAGTAGAGAACAGGGTGAAAAGCCAGGTGAAACGTTACTTGATCTATCATAAGCAAACAATGCAACCAAGGTAACACACGTGGATAAATTATCGTAACCAACATAGTAAAAAATATCAGAAGCTGCTTTCATTAAACAGAGGTAAAGGAAATCGGGTTTACTCACAGACAGTCATTAAAAACAAGGAAGTTGAAGTTGTTCTAGAAATGATTAATTCTTAATTATTAATTCAATCCTAATTTGGGGAGGACAGACACAGCCTTAACTCTTACACAGCATAAAATCTGTGTTTCAACAGCACTCTAATCTCGCACAGGGAATAAGCTACAGATTCCTTGGTTTTTTAACATTTTCATTATCAGTCATAATTAAGTACATTGAGTTTGTAATCTGATTTCTTATCTTACCTCAATTTCCTGATAGGAGTTGTTGATCATGGCTATTAGCATATTAAGCAGCACCACCACCATAGTCACATTATATACTCCATAGAGTACGTATCCAATATTCTCAATGAATTTATGATCGTACTTCAGCACCACAGATATCACTTCAGATAAGCCAAATATTGACCAGAATAAAGTTTTAAAACTTTCTTCTACCCTAAAAATAAAGCAAACAATCACTTTATAAAGTTGACACCAGGTTAGCCAGGCCAAATGTTAATAATAAAAGTGACAATCCACCAATATAAATATGATGCCTTGGCCACAGTCATTGTAAGCCATTATCCATCACCCAGGGATGTGCCAAATCATATTTCCTGATTTGATAAAGAAATACGATTTCTGGTTGATACTATAAAGTTACAGCGTCCCCTTATTTGCTCCATCTGTTCTTCTCAGGTGTGTTATTTGTCGCTTGGATTTTATTTCCCTATTAAGGACTTCTTCATGGGCAACTTGCAGCTTGAAACTTTTTGTGTAGGGCTTTTTACTTCTATTCACTCACCCTTTTCTCATCCAGAGAAGACAGGCAGAGATTATCCGGGAAAGGGAAGAAGGAACCTAGTTTGACCTCCTTATATGCGCTTCCCAGGGCAGAAGAGAAGCATTACTTTTTACCCAGGAGGAGTGACTGAAAAGTTCTAATTAGTGGCATTAATATAATGAGCACGCAGTGCAAATAGTCTGATTTTCTTCCCATCTTGCTTTGGGACTGCAAACAAGTCAGACGCCCAAGCGTTTGCAGCAAAAATGTGAAATTAAGGAGTGGTAGGAGATGTTGCAGAGAGGCATTTTGATTTGATTATTACCCTTGCTTGAAAGTAGAAAGGAACCAGAGGAAAATAAAAAGGTTGAAAGATAGGAAAAAAAGAGGGGAATAAGCCAATAACAAAGAGAAGTGGGGCTGGAAAGGATGCAGCTGGACTGACAGGTCAAAAGGAGAGTCTGATCCAGAGGAGTCAAAGCCGTAACAGGCAGAAGGGGAGCAGCCACAACTGAAAAGGAAGGAAGGAAGGAAGAAGGAGGAGGGATGCTGCTAAATTTTGGAAGCAGTTTGCTTAATTTCTAATTCAGAAACAATTTTGCCTTCACTGAACAATCCTTAGCATGTTAACAGTTAATTACATCCCCTCTCCCCCTGCCTGCCAGGAGGTAAACGCCTTCTTAGAAAACAATGCCATTGACAAATTATTCTGATGAAATGCTTTTTACTAGGGTGGCAGCCTGATCCTGCTAAATCTGTTCATAAAAACAGATTATAGACACAAACGACGACATATCCTAAGGGAACAATGAGCTCTACATCAGCTCCAGTATCAATTACACCATGCATAAAACCAAAAGAAATTAATTTCAACCCTTTGAAAGGCTAGTGCAGAGCACTGGGCAATTCCTTTCTGCCGCAGCAAACTGGTGTTTGTCTCCCATCATAACTTATGGTATTCCATAACCCATTTACAAGTAGTAGTAAGGCTGCAGTAAATATTTAGGTTTTATTCGCAGCCAGTATAACTGCATTGACTCGTGTAACCTTGAGTGGTGTTCCAAATAGATGTTGCCCAACTTCATTTAAAACGTGGCTTTGTCTTCAGCCTCCATGATACTGAGTCACTGATATCATCTTCACTCCCCCTTGCTGCTTTGCACGAGGCTGGGACAGCCATGCAAAGATACGCTTGTGAGATGAGCAATGAGTGTGCTGCAAACAAGCGCCATCACTCTTCCACTTGCGGGACATTTCCACTCCTGTAACACCCTGCTCTTGTCTCCTGCCCTCATCCGCAGCAAAGCGTAGCTGGCATTAACGTGTCAGATACCCTTCGCTTTTATGGTAGCGATCTGGCCAGTGCTTATTCTATAAACATTGTACTTTTCAGTTAAAGAACACATATAACACCAAAAATCTCTGGTTTTGAAACTCAGCTCCTAAGTCACTTATCAAACTAATAAAAACCATAACCCCCAGCCTTGATCCCAGCTGCACCCTGCTATTAACCTTCCTTTTTTAATTTGGAAAGGTTCCCTTAGTTTTCCACCCTGCGGGCAGATTTTAATACAACATGTCAACTCTGCTCCTTTTCCGCAGCTTAAGCATTAACCTTTGTTCTGGAGTGGTGCCAGATTCTCCTTGAAAAGTTAATTTAAGGACTGCGAGTGGCCTTGACTGCCCTGAGCGCTGCAGAGGAGGCAGGCAAGGGCCAGGGTGCCGGGCTCCAGTGCAAATGTCCTTAGTCCTTATTCCCAGTGTCAGGTAAGGGACCAGTGCCCATGGTGGTGGGACTGGGAAGGTGGTGTGAGAGGTGGACCTGACTTGTAGCACCCCAAAACGGTGCTTAGCAATGCCCCCAGGCAGATGCAGGTCTCCCTCTTGTAGAGGAAACATTTCTAAGGGGACCTTGTACTAGTCCCTCCCTATCCTCCAAAAAGGCCGGATGGCTCTTTCCTTCTCCCTTTTAGATTACTGCCAAATTGCACGAGATTTGGCGCAGGTCACAGGGAACATCAGTTGGGATTTTTTTTTTGAGAACATCTCGCTAAAACATGAGACGAGGATGTTTGGAGCCAAGTTCTCAAAGATTCCAAGACGCTGATGTGTCTCATCGTTGCCAGCTAAGCAATTTACCCCCTTCCTGCAAGGTCAGCGGGTGTTTTGTCCTTCTCAAAGGCAGACAAATGAAGGAAGGGAGGAAGTCAGGAGTCCTGCCCAGACTGACAGCTCCTGGCAGCAGGAGGATCTGGCAGCGGCAGATTGACTGATGCTCCTTGTGGAGATGGGTACACTGCAATCTCCCTCTCTATTGAGGTAGAGCCAACTGTTGCAGTGGGGAGAGAGCAGAGATTTTTTTGTTTCAATACGCATAGTCCTGTAGAAGTTAAACAAAGATTTTGCATCAAGGAAGAAAACAGACCATAGGCAATCATCTAGTTGCAGATTTTCCTTGCTTTTGTAAACAGCAGTGTGCTGTTCATCAAGAAAGATCACAGCAAGGCTATGATTTCATGTCAATCTTGTGTCCTCCTCTTTAAGAAAGCTTAAGGCATCCTTTCAGACTTATTTCCTTAAATTGATTGGTTGAGATTTAACACTGCCAAAAAAGCAATGCAGTCAATATGCTCTACAAAAATATCACATTTTGACAAAGAGAAATGAGAAGAAAGAAGCCTTCAAGCCTCGAAGTAACATTGGCACTGAACAGTGAGTCACACTTCCCTTTGGGGAGAGGGGGAGACAGAAAACCTCGCGTTTTAGCCTTCAGCCTGATTTGTGATGCGGAAAGCAAGATGAACACAATCAGTCTTGCCTCCATTTCGATTTTGTTTGCATAGCATGTTCTTAATTACAGGCTGTTTCAAGAGCTGTGTTCTGTACACAGCATACAATAAACAGATAAACATAGCTGGGGTTGGTTGCAACTGTCGTGGAAATGGTCTACTTCTCAGCATTGAAGAACTTCAAAAAAATTTTGAAAGTATACCACGGTTGGTTAAATAATCTCTATATTCAGCTGTGTGAAGTAAAGTCCACTACATCTTTATTTCCTTTGCATCCAGAACATTAAAATGGAAGAAATGACAGAAACTTTGCATGATAACTTGGTTCAGAGGCCGCGGGGGTGCTACGTGCTTGCTCTGTAGATGGCAACACAAGCAAAATGGAGCACGTGATTTCAAAAGTGCAACAGCAAGGGAAGGTGAAAGCTAAGTTACACCAAACATTCACTGGTTATTATCATTAGAACTAAGCAAGCAATTCCCTCTGAGTGTTATCTGGACAGATGTACACTCTTTTCTGCCTACATACTGTCCTGGGAAGCTGTGGTTTTCTTAAATGTGTAATTTGAAGTTATATCAGTGAGTAGCTTTTGTCTAAGGTTCCTCACTGAGGTTATCCAGTGAGCTGCCAATTCAATGCCCTTTGAAACTGGCCACAATCAATTAGTGCACGAATCAATAGGTCTTCTTCTGTCATGACTAGCCAAGTGATCTCTGAGAATCAGGTCCCATAGTCGAATAGTTGCATTTCTGAGTATAAAACTTGCTTTCTGTAAAATTTCACCCATCCTCATTAGAATTCACAAACGCTCCTGCCAGGAAATGCATTCAGTGACGTCTCTGAAGTCACAGAACGGTTATGAGGACACCAAAGGAAGCGTTCTTCTTCTTTGCCCCAGTGAATTTTCAGTGAATGATCAGTTGAGTTCCTTATTCAGCTCTAATACTGAAATCTTTCTTCTTTCCATGAACAAGTTAACGACAGCAGGAGCCTGCCACCTTCAGCAAGGCCCACAGGCAGCTCACAAAAAAAAGAGAAGGAAACGTTGCTAGAGCTGGTAGCTGCCCATCTGCCAATACAACCTTGTCATTAGCTTATTAAAATCGTTTGAGACTGTATTCCTCAGGGTTTTTAGCTTGTTGAATGAAATGTCTGAGAAGGATTTTCGGGATGAATGTTAATCTATTCTCTTTGTTTCATATGATGAAAGGGCTCATTTTCACTGATCATCTTTTGACACTCTTGTGTGTTTAAATAATCAGAAGAAAGTAAGTCTGTTTTAAACCTCTTCCAAATTCTTAAAAGGAGAATTTATGCTCATGGAAAATTTGCTTCATAACAACATGAAGTCCCTCCAGGATAAGTAGTAACCAGGCTGAAGTTAAGGAGGAAGAGCGCTGCCTTTGACAAGACTCCTCCATCCAAACATCCCTTAGGCGTTTAAGCAATCTTTACTCCAGTGAGCAGTTATCATTTTAGTCAACGTTTGCTCATTATTTCCATCAAAAGATAGTAACTACCGGAAGATCCACTTAGGTAATGAGTGCTAATGAGAGAGTTACTGCACGGCATTGCATCAGAGACTGGAATCTGTCAGTGACGTGCTCGAGCGACGTGCCCGGGGGATGCCGTAACTGAGGGTTACTGTGCCACCAGGCAATCAAAGACGGTATCGACTCAACTTCTCATTAAGACTCGTGCTTCAAGGGCATCTCCTGCTTTTCGAATAAGAAGCAAGTCACATCCCACACACTCAATTTTCTTCTACCTTACTACCGAGCACAGATAAATGTAATTGCATCTGGCCTCATAAATCCTTCCATTAAAATGTATCCTGAGGTTAGAGGAGAGGTCTGGAAGGCATATTTGGCTCAGTTAGAGAAAGTAAACATTATGTTACAAGACACATGTCACACAAGAGGGTGGTGTGATAAAACTGGCTGCTGTGCATTTGGAAGGAAACAGCCACTCGCAGGACAGAAATGATGCTGAAAAGGTCATTTCTCCTAGAGGAGCTAGGAGCTAAGCCCCCAGGTCGCCGTGTGACATGCTAGAGAAATGACACATCAAACGCCGGCTGCTGTCTGCTCTGCATCTGGCGAACGCCGCGGGCGCAGGCATTACAAGTGTGACGCGCTTGTCTGGAAGTCAGATCACAGCAAGGGGAAAACATTATGCCAAGGTTTCCTCTTCCCTCACAGACGACTGTGTGGGAAGGAGAGTCCCCACCGCGTCCCTAAGGCAAGTCATGGGGGGGTTTGTGAGACACAAAGCTGACCACCACGGTGCTGTGCTGGTGCCACATTGCAGTGCAAGGCAGGAGGGTTTCCTGTGGATGCATGGGACGTGTCCCTCAGACACAGCAAGGCACCAGGATGTCCCCTCCTCTGAAAGCTCCTTCAGGACCTCAGCTGTCCCCCGCCGTGTTGGGGCTTGGGTTCCCAGGGTTCCGGAGAATCAAGGTTGCATTTTGTGCTACCTCCGAAGGGTTGTTGCCTTTCCCTTTTCAAAAGCAGCCTTAGTCTGAACCTCATTCCTGAAGCATTTGCCAACTTATTTCTCTTCCTGACTTCCCTGACAAGGTGGAGACAGGGCCTCTGGCACAGCCACCTCCGCAGGGCTGTGCGGCCACCCAGCGAGCGCAGGCAGGTGAGTGTGGCCCGGGCAGACCCACTGCCCTGCGTGGCCAGTAACCTGGCATGGTGCTCCATGCGGCTTTCACATGGCCTCTGCCGAAAAGTACCCAGCCAGGATTTAAGAAACACGGCCTAGGCATCCTGGTTTGTTTTGCTATTTTGAGCATCACGACCAGCAGCTGGCTTTGCAGATGTGCACCTAATAATCACAGCTGCGTTCAGGTGGTATCCTAAAACAGACCTCACATAAGCAAAATCCTCCCTTATTTTACATACATTTTGGCTAGCAGTTTTCAGAACAACAATCTTAGGTCTAACATCTTCCGCACTGCTTCTCTGGACTCATTAAACTGAACATCTCACAAAACATTTTCCTGATCTGTTGATTTCCAGAAATAACCATTTCTGAACTACACACCTCCCTACCTTCAGGCCTTGAGCTGGCTACCAGGGCTACCAGGTACAAGTTTCCCAGGCAAACCCTAGATATGACTTCCCCACACAGCTGTGTTAGAAACTATCTGAGCAGACCTTGCAGCAGCAATGGACCAGAATGGATTGAGCCCTGCAAGAGCAACTGCTTTTCCATAGGTACTCACGTTGTAAACGCGGGGTTGTATTTTGCACCAAGGTAGTAAGAGTAAAGGTTGAACATTCCAATCATAAAGGCCAGGAACACCATGATGAAGATGACCATAAACTTGAAGATATCCTTCACAGTCCTCCCCAAAGAGATCTGCAGGGGGCCGAAGCTTTCGTTGGCTGGAAGAATGTAAGCAATGCGGGAGAAGCTGAGTACCACAGCTATTGCATACAGTCCTTCTGAAATGATCTGAGGATCCGAGGGAAGCCACTTGTTCCTGGCTAAAACAATACATGTACACTAGGTATTAGTAACAAAAAGTGTTAGATGGAAGTTATGATGATAAATGACCCCTTCTCAAGACTGAATCTTAATTTTGGCCAGGAGATAAAGGAAAAAAAAAGGTTTGGAACGACTGGTCACTGAAGTCCTCAGCATGCTGTGCAAATACGGGTGAGAAGAATTAGTTGTATTTTTCGCATGGTAAAGATGAGAAATGAGCAAGTCACTGTGATTTACCAAAGTCACACAGCAAATAAATATCATGGCTTTAAACAAATTTGATATTTTCTGTTCCCTAGTTGAACATCAACTGTGCTGTGCCTTTTCCATCTGAAGCCCTTGAGAAGGAGAACCAAAACCACAACGCAGTGGAGTTTGGCTATAGATTTGGATACATGGCACTGTGTCAATATTTGGAAAGGAAGCATGGGGGAGACTGAGATCTCTATCCCTACCATTAGATAAAAAAGTTAGGATTTGTTCAGATAAAGCAGATATAACCATCAAGGGTATCATCTTCACGTTATCTTTAAATTAAAACCAATTCTTGCAGTCTAGTCACTCTAAAGTTTTTACTTTAAAAAGCGTCTTGTTGATACCAGATATGGATCATTTATTTAATCTACTGAAAATCTGAACATTTATATTAATAAAGCTTATAAGTGTCCTTGCATCAACTGAGCTCCTTGATGAAAAGATTGTGACTCAGAGCTAAAACATGTGACATCTTTAAGGACACAGCAGTAAACTTAGGCATTATTTTCAGTAATCTGAATCAAAGGAAAAGCAGCAGATGGAGGAATTCGCAGGATCTGGTTGTGACATTCTGTTCTGTACCCTTTGCACCTTTGTATCATGAACTCACTTTAGATGGGTCAGCAGCAAACCAGAGAGAGGAAAACCACATTATCTCAGTGGCCTCTTGCCTTGCCTGGGCAGGGAGAAGGAAGCTTACCTTCAGAGGGGACACACAAAGCAAGAGGCTGAGACAGTGTGACCAGCTCACGGACCCGCCAGCGAGCCTGTGGGTGTGCACCCTGGTGCGGGGTCAGGACACGTGTCTCCGGTGCCATGCGGTGCACATCTACAGTGGATGAAGTCTGCTGCCCCAGATCTTCCTCTCCAGCCCAAGCACATCGCTAGAACCTTACCACCCTAGGGAGCAAATGGTGCTCCTTTGTGCCCAGCTCTCTAGCTCCTATAGCCCCTTTGTGAGCAAAAATCCCCACGGATTTTGCTCAGGGTTACATCTAAAGCTTGCAGACGCATGCAATGAATCCAGTCGCCACACTGGGGTACAAAGCTCTCTTCATTTGTGACTATCAAAGAAAAACCATTTCAGCCATCAAAAATAATGTTGTCGAGGCTATGCTACTGCTTGCATTTCCAAATGTTAGCACTTAGAGATGATACAGGCTCTCCAAAATAAAGGTTTTCCTCTTGGAGGAGCAGCAGCTTATGGATGTAGTTTGTATTTGTATTTCCATTATACAGGTGTTGGATGTAGCAGAGGTGCAGAGCACAGCACCAATTAGAAATGCAGCTCCAGGTCCTATGTGTGTTCACACGTGTCCCCCCTCTCACATTTGGAAAACCAAGCAGCTTCATTCATCTGTAATTTAAATTATATTCTGCTCACTCCCATTTCCTGATTATTTGTTGCTCAAGCTATTTTGTCAGGATGTGATTAACCTGAATGTAGCCTTAGCGCAAGATCAGAGACTGAATGAGGCTCAGATCTCAATTCCTTTCAGACCGTTAAGGAAGATGGCTGGAATGGGTAGAGCTGAGAAGAATAATTTGGTTTAACTAGAAAAAACCCTCCATAAACATCACAAAAAGAAAGCTGCTTTCAGCACTGCCACATATTAGCCTAAAAGAACAGGAAGCATTAGATAGCAAAAAGCATCTTACCATAAGTAAAGTAAGCAACTTCAGGGGGAAGGGTGACATTATTGAGGTCATCATCTTGAACGTACTGATCTACGTACTGTTGTGCTTCGTTCGCTTTGAGAAAAGCCATGAACCTGGCAGTGAATGACGCCACGAAGATGGACAGCATCCCAAAGTCCAGCAGGTTCCAGAGATGCACCACATATTCGCGTGGACCCTCTTCCCAGATCTCCTTGCACTCTGACCATATCATGCCTGCGGAAAGGCCAGAGCACGTTTAACCGGCAAACGCAGAAGGTGCTTTTTGCGTTCAGACAGACCCTTTTCCTGGCTAACAGTAGCTTCTAAGATCAAAACAAATAACTCTTCAGTTAAACTGAATTTCTTGAGAGTGCTTCGTGTCAACTTTTCTTAAAAATTATTAAGAACTTCAAGCTTCTATGTCCTTTTGTGCATATGAGGTAGAAATTCCAAAATGTCATTATATGAGTCAATGGTAAAGTAGATTTCTGGTGATGTCAGAGAAAGCATGGTTCAGAAATACTGAAGACATTAGAAAAACCTACTGCTGATCTATTTGGAGAAAATGTAGATTTCCTCTCTTGTCCCCAAAATCTCCTTGCTAAGCTGTGCCACTGCAGATGGCATCCCTTGCTCTGCTGATGTTTTCCTCCTTCCCAAAGAGAGGAGGTTGGTCCGTTTTGAGAACAGAAACAGATCGTTGCGAGAGAAAATCTGATCCAGGAGTGAATACAGTATGATCAGAGAAAAGGTAAGACAGAAGTTCTGCCCTTGCAGTACTTTTCATAAAGTTTTATACATTAAATAATAATGAATTTCCATACATTAAAGTCTGATCTACCACTTTGAAAACCCTGAATTTAGCCTGAATTTAGGATCCTTCTGACACCAGACTTACAGATAAACCTAAATGCCAAACCCAGAAAATTCAAATGTTTTGACATCCATGTTCTACTGGGGAGTGCTGGGGAGGACAGGTGAGCTCAATGGGCAAACTGGAGCCAAGAGCTCAAGGCAAATTCACCAGCTTGCCCAACTTTCAATCACAGCAGGGCTCCAGGCCCCAATCTTGCTTCTAAATAGCTAAAATATTGGAATATTTAACTCACTGATAAATATTTCCTGCACTCTACCCAACCCCGTTTCCATAGCAGCAGCAGCAAAATTCACGTTTAATCAAGCAGGAGCAGTGCCTGCCAATTTCCATGTGGCCTTCTGCAACCTTGTCCTTTTTGTGAACTCTTCTTCATCCTCTTTGCTAGAAGCTCTCGTGGTGTGGCATGTCAATGCATTTGCTCAGCCACTTTAGAGACGCCTGGAAGCGCATGGTGTCCCAAGAGGCGCAGTCGAAAGCTGGGTTGTAGGGAAGGAAACAAGTCAGTGTGAATCTAGCCGGAGGCGGGAGGGATGAAGAACTGCCACTGTCAGTCCCTGTGCACAGGGATGGATTTGAGAGAAAAAGGAAAGCTAAGCTGTCGATACCACGGGTGGCCAAGGCACAGCTAGCCTGTGACCTCCGTAGACCTGGAATCTCCAGGTAGGTCCTTGGAGCTGTACCCTGATACAGGTTATGCCCCAAATAGATCTGTCTTGGGAGAGAGCCTGAGGTCTGCTGAGTGCTGAGCAGAGCCAGAGGAGGGCAGGAGAGGAGCCTCCCAGCTCTTCTCTGCAAGTCCGCAGGTGCTTGGCTGCATCAAAGCAGGAACTTCATCCCAAGCCATCATTCACCATGAGTAAGATTTAATAATAAATAGTCTAAGGGAGAAGGTGGAAGAATTGGTTCCTCAGGAACTGTCCCATAGCGAGGATGAAATATTAAAGAAACATTTCTAGCTAAAAAAAAAGTTATCCCAGAAGTGATGGATAGGAGACATTAGCCCTACACATTACGCATGCGTGTCGTATGAAGGTACTAAAGCACTTCAGGAAATATCACATGCACGGTAACATTGCCGACCAGAGTACTTGTTCACTGACACCCAGAAATGTCTTTTCTGGTTTAAATATTAACTCTCCCATCCAAATTTATTTCTAATCTTGGTCACTTAATATACCTAAGTTGCAGATTAATGAAGTAAGGAATGTCTAAAACTGAGTAGACTGACTAAAATTAGAATCACTCTGTGAAAGTATCGCACTATAGGCCTGTAATTTACATCATCCTTTTTGCCAACTGTGTGGCAATCATTTTTTATCCATACATATGGAAAAATGTCTAGTCAGGACAAGTAGAAAAGTTACAGTAGTTATTTGGTCAGTACTGCTGGGTAATTCTATATACATTGTGAGGGAGTAATTCAAAGCTTCTCCTTAAGTAAAAATACTGAGAAGAGAAAAAGCAGCTAAAATTCAGGGGATGGGATGTAGGATGGGATGTAAGAACAGAAATCAGGGAAGGCAGCTAGGCAAAGCAAATTTGCCAGGATGTGATTGCATTTCAATATGGTGTTTCTGAGGCCCCCGATAGCTCCGGGAGAGGTCGTTTCCCTGAGTTTGATGCACAGAGAGGTGGGATTTCAGCAGCTTCTTGCAGGTCTCTTGTGCCTGTTCTCCCACAGCAGGGATAATCAGAAATGTCACCTTGACAGGCATTTCTGGTTTCAGCAGGGGACGGAGAGTCAAGCTACAGGCACAGCCCTTCTGGAAGAAAAATGGAAGTGTGCAGGAAGTGCTGTTCACCACCTGTGCACGAAAAGGAACGGTTTGTCTGATTTTTATATCCGCTGGCCTGGTACATAAATCACAAGCGGCTGACGTTGGAGAGCTGCCTTTGAGCCTTCCTGGATCCACCAAAGGCTGTTGGATTAAGAGAGAGTTGTGCTCAGATTGCATCTACCCAGAGCTTAACTGCTACCTTGGCTGCTTTTGAAGTGGGGATTTTGTCTCTCTAAATGAAACCTCCCTGCTTCCAGTGCACACTTTTCTCCATATTGCTCACGAGGAAAATCCCAGCCTTCCTCACTTGAAGGCAAGAGGCAGGAAGACCCGGCTGCGGGGGGAGAGGAAGCCAAGGCATACAACGAGCCACAGAGGTATGAGTTGAAACTGCCATGCCCCACGTACGAAGGGGCAAGTTCTCCTTTCGGAGCATTGTGGTATTTCTCTGTGCTGACAGGTTTATCATCTGCAGCCCTTGGATGCTCATTCATAACAAAGAAGAGCGAGACCAAAAAGGCGTTCTCCCACCTAAAATGCTATTGTTGATCTGGCTGTTCACGGCGATGTTAAATGGGCTACCAACACTACCTGGCTGATCCAGCAATGGTCTACAGCCACTTCAGAGGTGGAGGCTAAGGGAAAGTAAAGCCTCTGATATGGATTTCTGGAGCAGGATGAAGTGCTTACCTAGCTGAAAGTCATTGCTTCTGCTCGGTTTACTCCATTACTCGCCTGCATAACAAATAGTTGGGAGCAGGAGATGGCAATGGTGTCTTTTTGCATAACTCCAGTCTGAAATTCTCCTGCTGGTAGTTTTCTCTTAAAATATATACACGTGGGTCAATTTTCATATCTCTAGCAAGATTAATTGCAGGGAGTGCTATTACAGGTTGTGCTCACTCGTGGCCACGCCATGGTATGCTAATGTAGCACATTATCCTCGAATAATGCTATTCTGAACACGCGTCATAATTTTATGGTTGACAGCCAGATAACTCAGACAGCCAATTTTCTCCCCAAAAAAGAACCAAGATCAGGGACCTGTAAACTAATTTCTCAGAAATGGTCTGCTATGGTTGGAACAAGTAATGTGTCATCAGCATTCATCGTTGCTGCCACGGTATGAAGAAGAAAAGAAAGAACAGAAACAGAAGGAAGGGATATACAAGTGGAGAATAAATAAAATTACACTTTTTGATTGTACTACGAATCGAAATGTAGGTAGCACACCTACGCTGTTGAGTCTGAAGACAGCAACTGTAGGTGTTGCCAAGTAGGATTAAATATAGCTGTGTATATTTAGTACACAAGAGTTAGATTTATTGTATTTTGGCATATACTTACTGCTACTTACATTTGCCTCTTTGGAAAAGCATGTCTTGGCAACTTTACCTGTGATATTTATCTATAGCATTTACTTTTATTTAATTCTATTTCTACTTACATATGTATATTTATAATACCTATAAGATTTTTTGCGCCAAAAGTCTGGGCAGTCCGCCACCCTTAGAGCCTTTACAGTCCTTAAAGTTCAGGGTCACATATGGGGCTCAGCAAGTGCCCAAGCCCCCGTGCCGGCTATCGGCAGGCCACGTGCACCAAACTTTCACCTTAGTATTGCTGAAACATTATTTGAAGCTTTATGTAGGCAGACAGGTAAAATGGCCAGAGAAGACTGCCAGTGCTGATGTAGGCAGTCATTAGAAAATCTCATTATATTCAGAAGTCTGTACAATGAATCACCTTTCTTCTCCCAGAAAAGTGAAAAACTTTGCTTTAAATGAAATGTTTTCTTCTTCATCTCACAGGAACTCACCAGGCAGACAGATACCTACTGCCTATAAGAAAAGAATACCTAGTCTAAAATCTAATCATCTTGTTCAACTGCTTTAATACCATTTTAAAAATATATCTTACAGACTTACTCTATCCAGCCTGGCATCTATTCAGTATTTTCTAGCCTAATATCCTGTATGGGATTCTGATTATTGCGGGGACAGGGAACAAAGAAATGGTGGCCAGGAAGTCATCAGATAGAACAGCCCTATCCTATTTTTCAGGGGGGTTTAATGCCGTCAGTACTTATGGAACAGTGGAATTATTTGCTGCAAGAGAAGAATCAAAGTCATGGTGGTGAGTAAAAATAGATACAGAAGAGGTAGACAAAAATTCTGCAGAGTTGGTAAACTCAATTTCCCAATAAATCCTTCTGAGTTTGTTTAGATTAGTTGTTCAAGGTAGCTGACCTGCCAGGAATAAACTATGCCTATAGGAAAAGGAATACATCTAAATTTGCCTAAAACTCCCTGGAAGTTTAACTTGTGCACGTGACATACTTTTGCACTTGAAGGGTTCGTCCACATGAATCCCTACTTTATAATTGTTGGGTAACTTAATTTCTTTTAAAATTATTTGAGCACTGTGTTGTCCTCTCACCGGTAACAATTTCATACTATGAATATCATAAAATCCAACCTTTATTTACCTAGCAGTTTTCATCACTAGATCTCAGAGAGCGTTACAAAAAATTAAATAACAACATACCCATTTTGCAGATGAAGAAACTGAGGTTCAGTGAATTATAATGGGATCTCATGGTAGGGTAATAAAACAGGCTGGTGGTCACCCACATCCCAAAGGACACACTTCTTTCTGCTCACTTTAGAGAGAGTGATGTCCTGGAGTGAAGCTATACGTTTCTATGACTATATTACCTTCTCTAAGATGCAATGATTAAACCAACAGAGGCAAGCAGACAACATCTATAGCATTCACCATGGAAAGCGGAAAATCAGGCAAATGAGAATTTGCCAAGCATCATTCAATATTTTCAAAAGCAGTGACCAAGATCAAAGTCGTCTTTGATCCTGTTTTAATCAAAATACTTCCGTCAACCTTTAATTTAGCCTCATGGTGTTTTTTTTTGTTTTCAGGTTGTTTTTTTGTTTGTTTGTTTGGTTTGTTGTTTTTTTTTCCTTTGTCTTGTCAGTGTCTATCATGCTATTCCTAGTCATGTTGAATTTCCCTGGAGGACTTGTAGACATTTTGGTTTTGCTTACCCAATACCCACTTCATGATCAGCAATTCTGTCCATGAGAACTGAGTTGTTTTGACTCTAAATATTTGTTTTGGATGATCCGTGATGGTCTCGTTGGGGAGATTTTTTACTCCTTCAAACCGATCTGAAGCATTCACTACTAACAGTCCAAGGAAGATCGTGAAAGAAACTGCATGTGCCACAAACTTCATGAAAGGACTGCGGAGGGTACGTCCCAACTGCAATGAAACATACACAAGACATAAGATTTTTTTTCCCTCATCCACCTCCTGCAAGTTATTTTCCTGTAAAAGTTTGAACCATTTGCCCAAGGGGAAAAGGATTCAGAAATGAATTCTAGATCATGAATTAAACGGGGTTTAGATTTGTTCAAGTTGTTCTTTGCTATTACTAGACATTATGCATTGCAGTTCAAATTATGCCCTTTGGATAATTTTCTATGCATGGCAGTATCTTATATTGCTCCTTTATGCCCACATATTATCTCTAATTGTCCTGGCCATATGGTAAGTGGAAAACGAAGAGACAGGACATTTATATGAGACATGTTTGTGTGTATATGTGTTATATGAATGTACTGGTGTGTGTCAATATAAATCCAAATGATGGACCCGCTTGTCTTCCTTACATCATTGTTATATGTTAGAATCTTTTATTAATGCTGAATTCTTGGTTCATTAACGATGCGTATGAAATAGCTTTCTGTTTAAAGATTCTTTAGTAATGCTTTTAATATGCTTTGGTATGATAGTCTCTCATAATTACTACAAAAGCTGGAGATTCACTCCCCAGAACGCAAGGATTTATTTCAAGACATTAAGCCAAGAACTGGAGCAGCAAATCTCTTGGCTATAGCTAATATTTGTTCCATTCTTTGAAAAGCTGTTTGTTAATTAATTTAAATAATGCTCTTTTCATTTTACATTTTCTGTGATCTCGGAAAACCTTACTCCAGAAAGATGTCAGAGTACAAGCATTTTTAGGAGTGCAAGGACCAGTGCCTGTGGCGTTGGACACAACAGACAGCAATGCAAGTGCCATCCTGTATGTGCCCTTTCCAACCCCCCCCAAAAGCAAATGGGATTCTTTTTGGAGTATATTACTCATTGATTCATTTCCCCTGATGACAAGGTATCCTCAAAATTTTCTTAGTATCTACTGACTTGATCATAAAACTTCATAGGAAATACAAAAAAGGACTGAAATAGGAAATTCCTTGTTTTCTTACTTCTCTCCAATAGCAGCTTTATTCACAGGAGCCCAGGTCTCTGGCCACTGCAGAGCAGGAAATATTTTAAAAGCAGGGCTCTCTAGGTCTAGCAGAAATTTAAAGCAAGCTTTATGATTTTGGTTCTTATTTCTTTTTCTTCTCTGAATTTTTAAAATGTCAAATAAATCTTTTATGAAGTTGACAGAATAGTAAATCCCATTGGAAAATTTGCATGTTTCTAAATACCGGAAATACTTTCCGACAAAGAAAATGAAAAAAATCTGCTCTATCCCTGAGCCCTTATTAACATGCTTGCTTCTTTCTGAGGTCAATAAGGATGTGTTTAAGCGGGTAGATATTGCACTGAATCAAACCCCAATTTTCCTTAATCTTGTCTAGGAATATTATGGCAGATGTAGGAGTAAAAGTGTGTTAAAACCAACCCCAACACTTCTGATGCTGGTTCACTCCTTTGCTGTAAACCTTGGTGTGGTGTTAGTTCTCAATAGCTTTTTATGGCTGGCGTTGGGTAGATTTCCATTTTGTAGCAGAATTTATATTTCCAGCACAGAGCTGATGGATTGATGGGATATATTTGAACAGTGCCCTATACAGAAATAATATCAGATGTTTTCCTCATATGACCCGTCTGAGAGAGCTCAAAGAGCAAGAGCAAAGTATAACAACAACTATGGGCATATGGGTCCTTACCAACAGAGTTTTAAGAAAGTGCGTTTGCAGTCTGTGCAAGACTCATTTCTACCCTGAATTCACTCAAAGAGAAAAGGCACTTCCTATTGAATCATGAATTCTCTCCAAATAATCAGACTTTTTCTTCTGTCTATAGAAACTTTAAAAAAAGAGACCTGAGATTAAAGCAGCACAGCCTTGGTTATCGGAGAAATAATCCCGCGTATTACAGAATCAAATGAATTCTGTGGGTAGTTTCACTTAGTTCTCTACTGATTTAACAAAAGTCTGCATTTAGTCAGTGTTACATCAGCGTTTTATCCCCGTTATTACTGTGGAAAGCTTACATTTTTTTTCTTGAGCTGGTGCTTTTCATACCTTCTCAGAAATCTGATTTTTAGCTAAGAGCTACAGGAGGTGAAAGCGTTGACTAGAATATTCTGTAAAAAATTAATGAAGCGTCAATTCCTCCAGTCAGCCTAATGCTTTATGACAATAAGATATATTTTTCAAGCAACATGATACAGTTAAACTCAAGGTGTGTAACTACTTGGATGTATCAATTTCTCAACTACTTTTTAAAATCAAAATATCGTCTTTCATCAAATTGGGATTGCAGGGAAGTGCCTGGCTGTCACTGTTAAGACAGAAACACTGGCAATGTGTGAATACAAAGGTTCATTCTTAAGAGAATAGCTCATTTCATGGCTTAGTATCCTATCTGTATTATAGGAAAACAATGAAGCATGCAGACGTGCCAAAAAGAAAATACATAAAATGTGATAGTGAAACAAAGTTTTCCAAAGGCAAATTAGTCTCTACTCCAAGAGACAGGAACAAATAAGGATAGAAATATCATAAAGAAAAGAGGCATTACTATTTTCAGTACTATGCTCATAGCAAAACCATGAAGAATATTGTTGTAGAAATTTTACGTAGCTTAACTGGGGAGGAAAATACCCAGAGTAAAAAGGTACAGGTACTGCTTTAGGTGGAGTGATCCATTAAAGTTCCAGTTCTTAAACAATGTTGAGTTTGCCCCAGCGGGATCTACGGTCCATAAATCCCCAGCATGGCTACGTGAAAGCCAGAGAACAACCCAGGCAATGAGAGCTGTGTATAAATGATCTCTGTTCGTGTTGTAATACTTGACTGTGCACTTCAACCGACCAGAGAAGAAAGAAAATACTTGAAGTTCTGCAGACAGTCCAAACAGTCCTACTTGCTCTTGTCATTATCTTTTTGGGCAGCAGACTGTGCAATTTTTCCATGCTATCTCTTATCTGCTCTTCTGATCACCAGCGAAACAAGTTTTGGATACCAACATATGAAGCAACAGTTCATTTCAGAGTCACAGCCTCCGTGAGATGGATGAGTCAACACAGATATTTCAGGATAGGATAGGCTTACACTCTGTGGTCTTGTCAACAGTTTGTGCATCCAGAGGTGAATGAACGACTGACGCTAAAATTGGTTTTAATAAAGACAGATCTGTGCAACTGAATGCAAAAGAAGACTTAAGAGTTTAGTTGCAAACTCCAGTTAATACTATTTGCTAAATTTTCAAGGGTGGTATTCTAACTCCACAGAGCTTTATTAAAGAAAATTTTCTGTTAGAGGAGTAAAGGCTTGCAAACATATTCCTTGTTAAGATACATCAGTGAAGGAATTATTTTGAGATATGAATTACTCTATTACTCTATGTGAAACTGCAGAATTTGACCAATACATCTCAAGAATGTGACACACAATAATATTGGTCAGGACAGCTCCTCCTAGCAGTATTCCACGTTACAGAAATTGCCTTCTTTTTTCTCACTCTCTTATCCCAGAAATGAGTCCCTGACTCATGCCTGGGCATCCATGTGTCTTTTAAGTCAGGTCTGATTTGATTTAAGTTAATATCTTAGCCGACTGTTAATATGGAAAAATTATTTCATTACCCAGTTGTGTAACACCAAGATTGTTTCCATGACTTAGACCCAAACAAAACACTTGTAAAATTAACCAGGACAAAATTGGGCTGCTCAGAACATCGCATGCAAACCTTCTGTCAACATCACCATCCTTTTAGAGGATATGCTGCCTATGGAAGATTGTCTGCAATAACACCATGAGATGATACAAGGCATCAACCCTCAACCCTTGAACCTACTAATGACTATTTTGGGTGAGGTACCAATTCATGGGGGAAAAAATGCATTCATTGTTCAGTTATTTCTATCACAGGCCCCAATCAAAAATCAAGACTACATTGTTCTGATCAATGCAAAGCCCTGCATTAAAAGACAATTCCTGCCTGGAAGAACTTTCAATTTGACTTTACGACAGAAGGTTTCGTATGGTTTTTCACAGTCTAAAGTGGGGTGAAAAGAAAGGGACATTGAAAAATGAGAATGCACAAAAAATGCACAAAAAATGTAATGAAATCACACTCGATGAAAAGTTAAGTCTCGCTCCCTCCATTTTTTTTTTAAATTTTAATACACCTAGCTCAAGAAATGAAAACCAAATAACTTTCTCAATCATTTTTATTTCTGCTGTAAAACTGATTTGTTTTGATTTTTTTGCCTGTTTTTTCCCTTTAGCTTTTATGCTTTTCATTTAAATTCTTCACTAGTCTAATTGTTCTCCCCACCTATTGCTATATTCAAATGCAACCTCTTTCATTCTGAGAATACACCACAAATGTTGCTGTTGGCTGGTGTGCCAACTCCCAGCACGTTCAAACAGAGGTGAAGGAAATTAAACAGCTTCATAAATCCCTGCTAGACTGAGGGCTGACATAACGGAATCAACGTGTTAATTCCACACACGAATTCCCTGTGCGACCTAACCAAAACCACCCGCAACACAGCCCGGCTTTCACATACACTTCTGTGTGAAACTCTGGAGTCATGTCCAGTATTAATAAAAGCTGTGGGGTTTTATGTTGATACAAACCTTGAGCAAATGAAGTTACATTCTCAATTACTCTAGGAGAAAGTACTTTTCTTGGAAATATTTTGGAGGACACCAAGCCTTAAACATGTTTTATTATCTCAGATGTTCTGGAAGACTGTTTTCAAAAGGTTTGTCTGATTGCACCGACGTAAATATTTTCAAATTATAGTCTTTCCTTAATACCCATCCATGGATCTCTAATTTCTTGGGCTTGACAAATTTAGAAAGGATTCCTTGCTGGCTTTTAAAGGAAATGGGAGAAGATACTTTCAAGACTGAATAAATTACTAGTGCCAGGGGTCATTTTATCGAATTTAAGTACCTCTGATAAGCCTCCTGCTGAAAACCTCTACCTTGTAATGGATGATGTTGCCGGCTATTGCTGAATGTGAAATGATCTTCCCTGCCACCCCTTTCTTCTGCGGCAAGAGTAGTGAAAAAGCTATTTATCACTCAGCGACACACTTATTTATCTCCACTTGCTTGAGCAGACTCTTTCAGAATGGAAACCTCGCTACAGATTTCATGCCACAGACAACTCAAGCTTTTACCTAAGCTAATGGTTGGCTCTGGTCCTTTGACCTCTAGGTCTCGGCAAAACTCTCCTGCTCCATCTGATGCTGTGAGAGAGAGCACAGCTGTATTGAGGTACACTGCAGTTTTCCAAGTTTCATCATCTTTTCCCTCAAAACCATAAAGATTGTATGATTAAGTCTAGTCTTCTCTGCAGCACTAAGCGGTCCCCTGGGGCTTGCCAGAGTTTCAGGCACATGTGCCATAATAATGCTCCACTAACTAAAAATACAAGATCAGAAAGAAGGAAAGGGAATAGAGGAGCCCTGACAAAGGGAGGAACTGGCAAAAAAAGTACATAAAAGGAACAAGAGTTTAAACATCAGAGTTAACTAAAATGGCAACAAAGATCTTCTCCTTTAGTTATTCCCCATTTTGGTGGTTCTTCTATTCTTTCTTCACCCCACTCCCATGTTGTTATCTCCTATCCATTTCTTGTTCCTATTCTTTTCCTGTCTCAATGTTTCCATCCCCCATCACCCCACCTTTATTACCTGTAAAGATGAACCTCAAACCACGCCTAGTAGCTCCATTTGTGTCTATCAACCAACACCTCACGCTTGCTCTCCCCTTGGGCAATCTTAGAGGACAGCAAGAATCGCTTCCCAATGGTGTTACAGAAAAATATGTGACTTCATTCCAGGCCCTGGATAGAAATGACCATAAAAAACATGCACCTTAATGAGTTTGTACCTTGCTGCAGGGAGCGATCCAGTAGGCTATGGCAAGGAAGGGCAGGCCAATGGAGACCCCGAAGACAGCCAAGAACTTCACAGCTATAGATTGCTGCCGTAAGCCTGAGAGGTTTTCATACCACATGGTGAGCAATTGTTGCTGGCAGTTGGGGTGAGCAACAAACTGTAAGAGGAACAGAAACAGAAGTATCAGTAGCATTGTCTGAAGAGGATGAGATTTCAGTGAATAACCTGCTGACCTTGCCAGTGGAACAAGACAGGGCACGTCTTTGTTGTGCAACATAGGTTATGGTGTCACAAACAGAAAACTGCAAAGCAGGTACCCAAAATCCCCAGGTTTGGGGGGATGTGGCAGGATGTGTTTCATTTCTGCTTCTTGTCTTCTCTAGATAAAAGTTTTGTTAGACAGCAGACCGTCTAGGCCAAAACCCAACATCCATCGGTGGCCAGCACTGACAAAGTGCCTCTGTGGGGTCAGCATTTACATCTGAGACAGTCTACATCGAGATTCAGAGAAGACACGGAGAGGCACTTTGATGTCAAGCTGGAAAAAACCTCTGATAACTTGCTGAAGACACAGGCCATTGAAATTGTAGCTCAACACAGCACTAATATCACGTTGTTCTATTCACTGCATACAGACCCAAAGTGAACCATTCTGCACGGTTCTCCTTCTGTAAACGATAAGAGGTCTGGCTGGTATTTTGCTGCTTTAAATGCTTTATCTCAGATTACCTTTCAAAAAACGGCAGCTCGTTCTTTTCTGATGGGGTAAAAAGACAAATTTAAAAGCAGAAGGAGAAGCTGTGCTGCTCTGGTACAGAAAGTACACGCTTTGTATGCTGTAACGGAGACTCTGCTTCAGTTTATTGTTCAGAGGAAAAAGAAAAGGCAAGCAGCAGACAACTGAAAAGGGCAATTTCTTAATGGTAAAATTACAGCACCACTGGATCCCACGGAAGAGTTTTATAATAAAAGAGTAAACTTCTCTATTTCATACTGTTCTTCAGGGTGATTGAATTTAGAATGTGACTATCTTTAATCACAAAGACAGAAAATTAAAAGGCAAAATAACTGAAAGAAAAGAGGAAAAATAAATATGTTGCTAATGTAGTTGATGGCATTAGCAGAACTGAGTGTTTCATTTGTGAGTTTTGCGGGTGAACAAACGTTCTTGGGAGGGAAATGTAAAACCTTCCACTAGTTCAAAAAGCAGAACGTTCTGGAGGTGAGGAGGAGGATGAAGGGGGTAGAGAGAGAAGGAGTGGAGGAAGGCTGAGGCTACTAGGAGGCTTCGTGGCCACTGTTGCCCCTGCCTGCCAGGGTGGACATGGACCGTGTCTGGCAGCTGCCCCATTGCCCTGCTTCAGCCCTTTCAACTGCAACTGGCTGGGGGCATTCCAGCCGTAGTCTGTAGTTCTATTGGGACTGAAGAGTAGAGAAAATCCTAACTGTGCTTTCATCTTCACTATCCATGAAATGATGAGCAAATCAGGAATTTAATGGCCTCTTTTCTCGATGTTTGCATAATAACAAAACCGTTACTGTGAGCTTAAATGATCGGTTTATTGCCAGTGCAGAATGAAATACAGTTGCACAGTAATTAGGATTGCTGTGGAATAGTGCATTTCCTTCTTTAACAGCACATTACCAAGTATTTAAAATGTGCTTCTTCAGATGAATTAGGCTTTGGGGCCTGCATTTCTCAAAGAGAAAAAAATAGAAAATAAGTCTTTACCCCTTCCATGGAATAAATCAATCAGAGGGAAGAAAGTTGATAGGTACTTTTAACCTCTTTTGCCTTTAGAGTTTTTTCCTGGAAATACTAACATTTTAATACACTTTCTTTTAAGCCGCTTTCAAAAAAAGAAAGCTTTCAAAAAAGATAATCTATAAGTCATCAGTCCTAGTCATCCTGAGCATTTCAAGTTTAAGGTTAAGGTGGTGACAGCTGTATTGCGAGGAGGCGTTTCCTAATGCTCCGTGTTTATGTTGGTGCTGATGCTGCTGGGGCTTTTCATCGTTCTGGCAAATGGACAGAAAGACGAAGTGGAAGGAAGCTAGACAGAGAATTGCCTCCCTTTGTAAATTTTATTTTCAGATATGATGAATTCTATAGCAATTGTAGCAACTCGTGGAAAGGAAAATTACACTGGTGGACGTGCGGACTCCTGAGATGAAGGGCCAAAGCAACAGCCAGGCTTCCTCCTGCTCTTGTGGTTGTTCACCACATTATGAGGATCGATTCAAAGAAATTCAGTTGTCCTTGGCAATGAGACAGTCAAAGGTTTTTGCTGGTTGGCATTTCAGAGAATTCATCAGACATTTTAATCTGTTCATTGTTTCACTCTGTCTGGGAACAGCTACAATAAAAACACAAATACAGGAAAATTGAGACGGAATTGCCATAAAACCCAGTTCATTGGAACGATTTATTTTGTACAACGCAATAAAGATTGGCAGCATGCCATAGAGCCTTGATGGTGTTCATCTTACTCCGATTATTACAAAAATGAGGGAAAAATAAGATCAGGATAAGAAAGATAAGAGCATGAATGGGTTTTGATCTGTTATTTGCTTACAGCAAGCAATACAGTCTTTCATTATGTTTGCTCCTTCAGATATTAATGAAATACGCAGTGACCCTTGGACAACGCCAACCCTCTCTCTACCAAAACATCAGAAATTGATCTTAGATCTCATCAAAGACATTACAGAGCTATTTAAGTTTCTCCCTTCTCTGGGAATGGGCACTGACACCAAGTTAAAGATTACACTCATGTTTCGCCTAGTGTGGTAGGCACAGAAAAGAACCGAGTTTGAGACAAAAGCTTCAAGGCAGAACGCTGCTGTGCTGCATCCCAGAAGAAGAGAAAGGCAGAAAGCGTTGCAACAAGACTGGTGTGGCCGGGGCTGTGCAGAACGGCAAGATATCGCTGATTGAAATGGGAGCGCTGGCAGTGGAGGGGATTGCGTGGGTCCAAAAAGAACCATTTAAAAGCATTAAGTGCTGTATCTCATGGGCAGAGTGAGTCCCCTCCAAGCTGATAAAGGTAACGCATCGGGATCTGGGAGCTCAAGCAAAATGTTTTCCAATGCTTCTGCATTCAGAAACTGCAGCGGCAGCTTTTCTGGTCCCATGGCACAAGGACCCCAGTAGATGGCGATGGTTTTTCCTTATACTATGCATACTTCTCTGATTTAGGAATAAAATTGCACTTCCCTCCAGCCTATCAGTTACACATTTTTTTAAGTTAAAAAAAGGCTAAAAAAAAAAAAAAAAATTCACACATCAATCTGAAGAGCCAGCTCAAATAATGAAGCTGCCAAAGTGGTATTTTCGAGAGCCACTGAAAGACAGGAAAATATTGACACCTCCAAAAGCCACTGTTCTGTGCTATGGGGGAATAAATGAGTGAGATGACTATTTGTCTAGAATATGGAAAAAAAAAATCTCTCAAAGCCTTCAGTGGGAACTGAAAGGGCCCAAAGCAACTGTTTTACACATAAAAATAAAGAGAATGTTTTAGAGACCACTGTGGATACCACATCGAACGATAGCTTTTCTGCTATCGCTATCTAATTTGATGTACGGCGGCTCTTTCTCATAGCTTATCATGTATATGCATTGTGGGAAAGCACTTTACAGCTCTCATGACAGAGTGAGATTTTTTTCCTCAGCATCCTTGTTCAAAAATGCATGAGCTTCACTACGCAGACAATAAAGTACCTTTATATCTCTATAACTGTATAGGAAGTTATGTCTGATAGAAAACGCTGTAATAGAGAGACTTTCATTTTTTATTTTCTATTATATGGGACAGAGAATGAGTCTGTGATGAGGACCCCAATCACTGCTGCTGTTCAGTATTAGCACAGGGGTTGCCTACGCTGTCAGTGTAGGCACTGTTTAAACCCCCTATCCAAAACACCCCATGGTCCCTACCTGAAGGGCATCTCTTACCCTGTGGCACAGAACAGGTAAGCTACAGCCAGGTGACAAACACCCAGGAAATTCTTGAGAGTGTCAGGCAATGCTCACACATCAAATAGAAAAAAAAAAAAAAGGAAAAAGATATCCATCTTGGACAGAAAAACAGTCAGCAGAAATAAGGAAACTTATGGCAAGACAGGTAAAAGGCAGAGGTCAGCCTCAGATGATTGGAATTAATCGTGCAGAAAAAACCCAGTATCTCTTTTATTACTGAAATAATTCTAATTCCTTTACGAGTGCAGAAATCTACCACTGAGGCAAAAGAATTAACCATTCAGACAGCATCCTCTCGCTTTGCTAATGCCCCCCACGCTAAATAGCGAGGGCCTGAGGTAGGGAGGAAAAACTCATCAGCAAAAACACTTTAAAAGCCTGCATGTCAGAACTAACGTCGCAAACTTGTGACTTTAACATCCTGCTTTCACAGAGCTGCTCCTGTCGTGCCCTCTCCAGCTCACCCCTCCACTGTAAGCCTCGTAACAAATGCTGGCAAACCTCAGCAAACAGAAGCTGCGATGCAGGTGAGCGGCGGTGTGTCTGATCAGGGAGCGAGGGCTAGAAAAGGAGCTGCATAAATGGATTTCCAGGAGAACACTGGTAATGTCAAGAGACGCTGGCAGGGGCAGGGACGAGCCATTTTTCATTCCATCCTGTAGCTGCGTTCATGTCCTTCAAACAACCTTTCTGGGTTCATTATTAAACATTTGTCTTTTGATGGAGCTCGTTGATTCTGCAAGCCTACATTGATTAACATGTTTTAGGTGGCGGCACCTGCTCGCAGGAACCCCTGGCTGGGTGCGTAATGCTTCAAATGCCGGAGATCCTAGCGAAAATGCTGAAACTGTTTTGATGACTCATTTGAGTCAATCGTCACCCCGTGCCTCTGAATTACGAGGGAAAAGGAGGGGAGCGTCAAGTGGATTGTATGCGTGGCTTTACCCATTTTGCTGGGGATGTCACCAGGGAGCACAGGAGCAGCGCTCCCGCAGGGATCCACGTGTTGGAAAAACCAGGTGGGATGCTGGTGTTCCCAGCAGGACCGAAGCCAGTCCTGGTCTGGAAGGTGAGTTGGCATTTGCTCGGCAGCGGTGCTGTGCTGGAGCAAAACCAGAGGCAGGGAGGGATGGGAAGCTGGGCTTGCCCATCCTCGCTTTTCTGTAGGCAATGTTGTGTTTCTCCCAGTGAAACCTTCATCAAAGGAGATATGAAATCATCCTTTTTCAGTAGGTTGCTGGAGATGCTGTGGGAGTATCAGCAAACATCGGCAGGGGCGGAAGAAACTCGAAGCAGGATATTACTGCTCTTCCCCTGAAGGGTAAAAAAATATGCTGCCATTTCACCAAAGAGGATCAGATGAATCAAAGGGTAAACATATGTCTACATGCACACAGCAGAAAAAAAAGGCAATGAAAATATTAAAACAAAACATAAATTCTTTGCTTTTAAAGCATTTTTCGCTTTTGAAGATTCCTTTGATATTTTAAGCATTTTTAAGACTCGAAGCCTAAACAAAGAGTCTGGATTTATACTGAATAAAATACTTCCCTCGAACTAAAACATACTTCTTTTGAAAACAAAGCAAAACAAAACAAAACAAAACAACAAACCCTTGAAAAAAAAATGGAAAGCGTGTCAGAGCAGTGTTTTGATCCGGTAAAACACCCACCTACTTGCGGAGTCGTTTCACTCTGTGCAGAGCAGGAGACGACAGAGCTCAGTGGGAATTACCGAAGCTTGCTCGGAAATGCACAGTACAGGAAAAGGCCAAGACATGCATGTGCCTTTCCTTACCTTCACCTTGTGCTCTGTTCTGTGAACCTCCAAGTGAACAAAGAGCCCTTTGTTTTGAAGAAACTATTCTGAGACACCTTAGCAGAAGCAGATGGGTTATAATATATTTATTTCATGATCCGGAGTGCGGGAAAAAAAATCTGCCTTTAGCAAATGTTTGTGCTATTAAACTATGACAAATGAGGTTGTTAGAGGGTAAATACAGTTGGAACTTGGCTCACTGTTTGCTGTCATGCCTGATAAGAGGTGCAAGTAAAACTGTAGAAAGTTTAAGAAAGAAATAGAAAACTACTTGCCCTATTATTTATGAATTAAAAATAATAAATGAAGTTCCAATCCAAATACCCGTGCTGTGAGACTGTGACCTTTTCACAAAAGAGACCTGCTCTAATTATAGTTAAATTCTATCCATGGCCACAGGCCCAGGTTTTAAAACACTTTGCACCAGAGTAACCTTACAAGGGAGAGTAAATCAGCAGGTCCAAATCCCTTCATCCCGACGTGAAAAAAAAAATTTCGTGGAACACTGTTCCTCTTGGATGAAAGAAAATTCAACTGCTCAAGACTCGTTTCAATGGGATCTGACCGTTGCATAAAAATAAACACTACGTGAGAAAAGGTCCTCTGAGATAAGGCAGCTGCTGCAGACACACACAGAGAACATGAAGCAAGGAGACGTCCCTGCCCTGAGGATTTCTGCAGCTTTCCCTCTGTCCCTGGGCTTCATTTGACTGTCTAATGGCATCACACAAATATTCATGAGGTTCTTGCTCATCCTGTAGATGAGCTTTGTGACAGTCTTGGTGAATATTCAGACCTGATATCTGGAGTCTAACATCAGCGTTTATCAACCTGGTAGCAAAGGGAAAAGGTTTGTATTTGTAGGCAGAGCCCAGATGAGCCGGAATTATCAGGAAAAAAAACCCAAGTTGTGCAACCTCAGTCTCTGAGTTACTTTTAAGGCATAAACCCAGAAGCATTTATTATGGTTTTAGTAATAAATTACAGCTTTTGTAAAACCTTTCACATGCACCTGTCTGAACTGAAATATCTTTCTTATTAGAGCCATTTGGCAGTGGGGAAATGCTTGCTTGCATCAAATCCCAAGGTACTTACATATTGCCCAGTTTTATGGAAATCCAATATCTGGATCCATTTGCTGGTTGACCTGAGTTATCTAATCCAAAACTCTGATTTTGAACACTTAAAACCTCAGCATAGCTACAGTTTACAACCACATCTCTTTCCTGTGACTCAGTCTGCTCTATAAAAGCAAGCATGTTGTTTGGGATAGGTCTTCTGCTCCCTGCTAAATCAGTGAGTACATTAACAGGATCGGGATGTCACTTTGCAAAGGTGACAAGAAGACAGAACCAAGGCAGTGAAGGTCATCCCAGCATCCCAAAGCTTGTGTCATTGCCCCAAACCGCCCATGTGGCGCAGCTCTGTAAAGGAGACGGCGTGGTCCCATTAGAATGAGCAACGTGAAACAGGATTTGACCAGGCACCAGAATGGTGAACAGGCACAAAATCCAATAAAAACAAAGTAGTCTAATAGAAAACAAAAATAATGGTGCAAATAAAACTGCCAGGACAATTTCAAATGCAATTCACCCGTTGACAGAAATGCTCTCCAGTGCTGAGTGAACACACAAAATTAATAATCCTCTTAGTAGTGGAAGGAATGGAGGGGGATTTTTTTTTCATTCTGTTACATTTCAAGGCATGGGATATAAAACTAATTCTGATATATTTGAGGTGTATAACTAGAAAATGCAGAGTTTACACAAATTCTTTAATTGGTTCAGTTTAAACCTTGTTCTGCCTGAAGTTTCTTTATAATTTCACTTCCTTGAGACAAGGGTAGAGGCTCTTTTTCTATAGGGTAGTGAATAAGGTGGTTGGCTCTTGAGAAAACTTCAGTTTCATATTCTAGCGGGCTGCATGTTTTCGGAAGAGATTTATTGCTAAAGTCTTTTCTGCTCTTTTTACATGTATGAATAAATCTTATCACTGAATTACTTATCTGAAAACAAGCAAATGAGTTGGAAGTCCCAGCCTCTAACATTCCAGGGTTTTCATATCTGTGCAGAATCAAAACCACTTGGAAATCCTTATTCAATTATTCATCTGAAAAGATGCCACAATAAAAAGCTACGAAACAAGCAGCTCCTTTTGATATCTAAAACAACCAACCACAGTGGGCACAGAAGGAGAAATTTAAAATGCTATAGCCTCTTTCTCCCTCAGGAAAGTCAGTAAACTATATTCCCTTGGCTACGTGGTGAAGAAAGGCTGGGCTGGTGCTCAAACTCAGATGCCTCCAGTGTAAATGGCTTCACTCCCAGCAGAGCTGATGGAGAGAAAGACTCACTCGTAGGATGAGACTCCTCTCACCATGAGCTATAGAGCCCCAAAAACGTACTCACATGTAAACATCTACAGGTGTGTGACAAGAATCTCACATAGGAGAGCCACACCCTTGGTCAGTACCCATGTAGACATCCGAATTTGAACACCACTTAGGAAAATCCCCTCAGTAACTTGAAATACTGAATCTTATTATTTTTTTGAGGGGTTGTACTCATCCCCATCTGACTTTCCATCCAAAATGCACATTAGCAGGTCTACTGCCTATGGGGAGATAGATGAAGCCAAAATTGGGGGCAACTAAAGTCAGGTTTATAGCAGACCATATTAATTGCTCTTTTCTAGGAGAATTATATTATTAATAAGGGTAATTTTAAGTCCTCTCATCTGTGATGGACATCCATGTAATGGGTTTGATGTGTTCCCATGCTTTCTTGTCAATGTCTTGATGGACATCTAAGACCCTGTGGCACTTTGCAAATGAAAATAATTAAGTCTGCGTATTACAGTAAATTGGGAATATTGCAAACACCACTCAGGACGGAGAAATGATTCATTCAAGCCTTGAGAGGATGGATGTATGGGCAGGAAATAACAAAATGAGATTCATCCTGGAAAAGAAAAGACATTAAAACATCTGGGCAAAAGGAAATCATCAGAACCACAGATTTTAGTGGGAGGAAGGAACCTTGCTAATGAAATACTCAGAGACATAGAAACAATTTCTGGGAGGAAGGGAAGTAACTCCTTCCCTTTCCAATCTCTGACAAAATGTCTGCAATATGCAATTAAAAATGTAAAAAGAAAAATTACATGGACAAGCTTAAGAGTCCAGAATGACCACAGTGTTTCTACTGTTCACATAGATATTAATTACATCTGTACAGTACCAACTGGTTCTCCAGTGATGGAAACAAGAGACACTTTTCTTCCCACCGCCACAGTCCAAGCCATCCATGACTCCACAAGACCTCCCTTAAATATTCTTGAAACTAAAGAGTAGAAAAAAATTAACCAGGGATTACAGAAACCGAAGCAAAAAGCCAACTTCCTGAAAGCTTTTTTCTTGAGGAGTTCTCCTTGAGGCTTCGCATTTAGATGGTAGAACATAACCCTGTCCTGCTTCAAGCCATATCTGTGCATGTTACAACCATTGGGGTACAAAAAGATCAATGTTCGTCCCATGAGAAATTCCTAAACTTAATTTTGTCCCAAAGAAGGACAAACAGCCGCAAGAGAGATTTTCCGTGACCTACACAGCTCCGAAAGCTGTGGAGCTGAAACATTTCATTTGGGTTACCAAAATGTAGTTTTCCATTTGTGTTAAGGCTAACGCACAGGCTGTGCGCGGGGCGGTGGGCGGTGTGCCCGGGCGCGCCCTCTCCGCCCTTCCCCTGCAGCAGTCCCACCCAGGGCACGGCACTGCGGGGATTTGCAGGATAACTGCAAGTTGAGAGCACACAGAGCTCGCAGAGCCACAGCCACCCACCACGGCACGCGGCGCAGATACACTCCTTGCTCTCCAAAGGGAGGAGTTTCAGAATTTCTTGCCGTCCTTGGGTTTCTCCTGCCCTCTGCTCTCCAGCTTATTTTCTTGTGCTTCTCTTGCAAACACCAAGCTTTTCCAGTTAACCTTCCTAAGGACGTGCTAGCTGAGCTCTGCCCCAGCCTGCGTTCGAGGCAGTGTCTGTTACTGCAGAGCTGTCTCCCCAGCAGGAGCAGGGCTGGTTCTTCTGCCCATTCAGGGATTAACCTTCTCCAGCTCCTGTGTGGGGTGGAAATGCTGCAGGTGGGGCCCCATTCAGTGGTGAGAAGGACCCTGGAAGGCATTTCTTGCATAAGACAGTGTGCGGGGTAAAACCGCATCCTCTGAGCAAATGAAGAGGGAGCACAGGTTGTTGCAGCAGTTCATGAGAGCTGGGACTTCTCGTGCCCTTAAGTATCTGCGTCACGTGAACAATGCAGTGAAAAATTGTAATCTAATGCAGCCATGAGTATTCTGTTCGGAGCATCCTCCATATGTTAATTGTTAATAATACAGTTATGAGAAAAGTTCCTGTTCCAGCTCTCTATTAAATAGGATTTACACAGCCATCTGGTGTTCTGTTTAATTCTTATTAACTTTTTTTTTTTCCAAACCCGATTTGTGTGTCTTACTGTTAATTAAATTAAAACCCGTGAAAGAGAAAGGTGCCCTGGCTTTGTGACGGCTATGAAGTGAGCTGCTGAGAAAACAGAGGTGGGCACTCAAGATTTGCAATTGAAAGAATACAGAAATGATAATTCTGACGTTGGGAAAGAAGGAGAATGAATGTCACCTCCTATAGAGAAGCAACAGCTTTAAACCTAAAGGTAAATGTCAACATATAAGCCCCCTGCCAACATTAAAGGATGACAAGAAAGGAGCATAGCAGTGCAGACAAAAATGAGAACAGAAAATATGAAGGGCTCTGTAAAGCTGATATACACCAGTAAAATGGTTTTGTTGTGGTATGTCAAAACCTGCATTTTCTCAGTATTGGCTGTCCAAGGGAAGAGTCCAAGACAGAGTTGTCCCAGCCTCTGTACTTATGCTTCTCACAGGTAGAAATCACACCCTGGCTTAATTAGAAATGAGTTCACACACAGGGAAGACCTGTGCTGCCCTTGTATTTCCAGTATCTGACTGAAAAAAAAAAAAAATGTTCAATTGTTTCCAGAAAAGAAAAAAACATTCTGCAATTTTCAGTCAAGAACATGAAGTAAACTCTCACTTAGATGTTGCAAGCGTGCATGAAGAACAACTGAGAGTATCCTTGGCTCGAGAAGCTCAAGATCAGTTTTGTTTTCTTTCCTTGGGACCAGAACTCCGATTTAGCAACCCAAGCCACTTTTGGCTATAATCCACCAGAAACACCCAACCTAAATAATTCCTGTTTCACCTTAATGCTGCTTTTAATTTTGCCATTTCCACGAGTAGCTGCTGGACTCAGCCGCGGTGTTTACTCTCACACTGCGACAGTTCCCCAGCCCTCTCCTACAACACCCAAAGAAACCACCTGAACAGCCTTGCTACAGCATCAGCAGGGTGCTCTGTTGCTCTTCCTGCACCCAACCTTTCTCCTCCCTTTGCCCGAGGCCCCGCACAGCTGGAGGAGAAAGAAATCAGTTCTTGACTGGAGTATGCAAGTGCAAAGCATAGGTAAATAATATCGGGGAGAAAACAGTAAATTTGCAACAATTTCATAACATGGGCTAAAAGTCCATTTCTTGGAAAGAATCCAGGACTCAGTAAATGCTCAAATGTTTGCAAATTGTTTGTTTTGCCCTTGACAAACTGTTCCCATTGTAGTAATTTTCAAGGAATCATGAATCATTAAGACAGCTAATTTGAAGGGAGAAATGACTGTGGAAAACTTGAACAGCGGGCATTTCAGTGCAGTTTTCCAAGAATCCTGGGGTACAGAGAAATTATTTAGTTCTTTCAGGAAGGGTAGAGAATTAGAGTAATACAGCATTTTTAAAGACCACTTTGTAAAATACTGTAATTTTAGCTTTCTCCTTGCTGCAAAGTATGTACAAGCAGAGTTTCTTAATTCTTCAATGACCTTCTATATAAAGTCCTTCAATTATAGTAGAGCCTTAAGCTTGCTTTCTTGCCAGCATCTCACAGGGGCTAGTAGCATGGTTTACAGAAAAAAAGGAAAAAAAAGAGACAGACAAGTGAAGTCTGGATGCTTTCTTGAATGATTTTCCAAGAGTCATCTCAAATTTTGTAAATTAGGGAAAAAAATAATTATCAATAAAACTGTGTCCTTTCAGTTGAACGGAGAACTGCTTTTCTGGAGTAGCAAAGGGGCAAGGTAACAGGGAACTCTGCTGGGAAGCGCAACGGAAAAAGTGCAGAGAAAGATCATTTAGGGCCTGGACAAAAAACCTGTTGTAGGTACCAGCTGCAGGATCGCTGAGTAGAGGAGTTAAGAAGGCTTCAGTCCCCTTTTTAGCCCTGACGTGCATACAAGGTTTTCCTGCACCGATAGAGCGTGATCAATGCACATGAACATTCAGCTCAAGGGCAGGTTGCCCCCAGACTTGGGGATTTTCAAGCAGGGATTTCCCTTCAAAACTAGAGGCACAAGAAGCACAGTGTTTGGGGCTAAAAGCTACCACAAGGTCGATGCTGAGCTCCCTGCGAGCCTCTACCTCAACCAAGTGTCACTTACTCGGGAACACAATTGCTGAATTCAGGATCAAGAACATACTGTGTTGGAACCAAAATTGGGACTTAAAATTTGAAGTGTATATGTAGCATCAATTCCATCCCTAAAATTTTCGGATGGGCACATAGGAAGAAAAAGACAAAAGATGGCAGAGTCGATTTAAATCCGTAAAATGCAATGTGATGGCGCTCAGTTTCAAAATTCTGCGCTCTCTGCCTCCTCCTGGCCCCCGTGGCCATTGGCCTTTGAGGGGAAGGACAATTCCATGAGGACTGTGAGCTGGGCAGGGGGTAGGAGAAGCTGGTAGACCAGCTGCTACTATTAAAGAAAAATACCATTCTTAGACGCTGTGTCTGTGGTGACTGCACTGTATGAGGACAAAGAAGTAACAGAGAAATTCAAAAGAATAAGGAAGATTTTAAAGGTTTGTGCCAAGGCCTGATGAAGCTCTACAGATGCAATTGCTCTCCTGCCCAAAGATGGGAGCCCTTGACATCTTTCCCAGCCTGTGGAAATAAAAGTGCGATAAAATGCAGACTGCATCAGCAGCTGTAAATTGAAATCATGGATATTAAATAATAATTTTCAATATAAATTGTTCTCTGCAAATTTTCATCAAAGAAAGCCTACTGTAGGCACTTAGAGTACTGATACGGAAATGTGAATTAAGAAGCTAATGGTAGAAATAAGTGTTTTTAAAGATCAGATTATTTCTTAAAATCTCAGATGCAAATGCAAATATTTAGTCTGGATACTAACTTAATGAAAAAAAACCCCCATAACAACTAACACCTCTTTTATTTTATTTTCTCAGACCACTCTGAAGTCCCTAAAGTTGTGTTGTCTAAGATTCTTCTTGCTGTTCAGGGGAAAAAATGAATATAAAATACTTCGGGAGCTCTATACTCACTTAAGTGAGAACATCTTTATTTGGCTCATCTAGAGCTTGCTGAGCTGGAGAATGCAAACCTGACCATCTGAATATTGATGCTAATGGTAGAGGAGGGGAGCAGGGGTGCCAGGCACAGCTGTAGTCCCTTCATTAGTCCTACCCTGCCAACTAAACTTCCAGGACAAAAAAAAAAATGGCAACCACAACTATTTCTGTGTCGTTCCAGTCCCAGGGTGCAGTTAAAAAACTGGAAAGGTCTCCACGTTCCTGGGACTGTTTCTGGGTGAGTTACAGCCACCCACGTCTCAGCACCCGAACTTGGCCTGGGCAGGCAGCACTGTCAGACCAAGCGATGGGGCTTGGGCGTCGGGGCACTGTGGGTGGGAAGCCACCCGGTGCGCCTGCCTCGGTCTGTGCCTTTCACACTTGGAGGGCCACGTGCGATCTCGCTTACGTCTATGAGTCATTGCATTAGACTTGGAATTTACAGAATCTGTCCAAGAATTGATTTATTAAATACGTATAATAATTCACCCTCCATCTCACCTCTCTCTATAATAGAATTTGCTTAAAATGAAAATAGATTCAAAGCAGAGGGTTTGTATACATAAGCCTAAACACCTCTCAGCTGGATAAAAATCTTGTACCTGAAATGTATTGCCTCTTAAGGAAATCATTACCGTGTTACCATAACACAACCTCTTTGTTCAGCAAGTGTGGTAAATATCACTCTATTACCATAAGTCACTGCCAATAACCAAAGCCGTTTGTCTGAATGTGTCTCTGCCTCCCACAAATGGAACCACCTTACTTTTGAGTTAGCACTTAAATGCTCATCTTGCACGTAGACATATACCGCCTGCTGAAAAGAGTATTCTGAAAAGTGCTAACCTGAGGGTCAATGTGAGGTTGGTGAACGCTCATGTTTTAGTTCTGTAATTAGTTTAACAGTTATTATCCATGAGCAGCAAGCTGCTGTGATCCAGAAAGGATGCTCAGCTTTCTTGGGTGTAGGAAGATATTTATACATAAAAAGATCCACTGTATATGACCTACCACAGCTGCTTTAGGTCGGTGTTCATGCATTAAAAGGTGCACATATATACAATGTAAGAAATGGATGAAATGTTCCTCTGAAACTGGCTAAGCTAGGATGAATGTGCTCAAAGCAGCACAACAACTAACAGCGATTTAGCTCCGGCTGATGGTCTTGGTATCTAAAGGATGACACAAATATTTAGAAGAATAAACAAGCAAAATAGAGCAGAAGACTTCATACATTGAAAAGGCTTGAGGTTCTGACCAACTTCGTGATAATTCTCAGACCATAGGTCACTGGGGCCTATTCCTTGATGAGGTGCTATCGGTGTCTTGTAGAAGAGTTCATTTTCTGAAAGAGCACCAGAGCAAGCTTGGCCTCCTGTTGCCAAAGCAACAGCTTCAATAACTAAACTTGACCCAGCTTGTTGAAAGTCATCTAACTAAGAGTGAACTGAGATGTTTTGCTCAGTTTTGGTGATGGAACAATGCAGAGACACAACATCCTAAGAGGAAATACTTGGCTCCATACCATGTGCTCCTGCATGAAAGCAATTAATTTCAAATAAGAGTTTTAAGATTCTCTTTAATTAATGGCTTTCATAACAGGAAAAGACCTTCTCTGGCCAGCACAGCAACACAGTCAAGAGGCAAACTGAAGCAGGTGGTGGGTTTGGGAGGGGAAAGAGAGAGCAGATGTTAGCTTGAAAATTTGGAATGCTCTCCAAGTCCTGTAGCAGGAGCCCAGTTTCCATCAATGTATATTGTAGGAGCAATTAATTGGGACCACCCAGGCCTAGGATTTGCCAGAATCAAATTTTCCGTTCACAGAACATACTTCCGTAAAGCTGAATGTTTGTTTAAAATACTTCTAAAAGTCATTCAGTCTTCATGTTTTTCCTTAAAATACACATTTGCCTTCTGTTTTGTAGATTTGGTGGAAATCTGAACTCTTAGAATATGGATCTGGAGCTTTAGGAGAGTGGAAGCTGGGAATCTGTTGCTTTTTATCAGTGTTTATCTACTTTCACATGCTTTCAAAAAAATCAAAATTCCAAGTTAATCGGAAATTGGTTTTTGAGGTTTGGATCTAATTCTGAATAAAAATTAGAAAACTTATTTTTTTAAAATGTAAATTCCACTTTCCATCACACTGCAGTTAAGGGTCTTGACTATGACAAAATTGCTACTTTTTGTATATGTGCTTTCTATAATATTACAGAAAAGGTAACATTTTTGATGGTTACAAGTGGCTTTGGAGACTGAAACAAGATGTGAGTCAGAGCTGAGTGGTCAGGGAGCATTGGAGAGCAGACAGGTGAGACTGGAGACTTGGTCTGCTGACTTCAACCAGGCGCAGAGTCCAGCTATTTCCTCAGTCTAAGCAGAAGATCTAGTCTGAAGGGAAGACAGATGTTTGGGGAACGGTGAGGTGAGCAGCTCTTAATCTTTCTGCTTTCTCTGGATTAAATTCTCTGCTTTTATAATTTGTGGCCAAAGATGCCACAGTATCTGCTACATTTATCCCTTACCTTCATGTAAATCACAGTGAAGGAAGAAAGACCCTCAGTTTGGTAAGGTAACAACTTTTGGTCCCTGCTGAAGTCTTCGCAGATTCATAGTCATGACCTGCATAAGAAGCACTGTGCACTATAGGCGGTCCCTTCTGCCATCTATACGTTCATGTCTATCACTTGAAAACAAATGCCATACCTGCTGTAAGGCGCCCCTTGCAAATATCCTTCTCCACACTAAAGTATGTGAGAAAATGCAAATCATGCCATAAAAGGCTACAATTCCTGGTCCCACCTAAATCTATCTTTCATTTATTATTTTCCAGGTGACATCGAAGAAGCATAATTTAGATGTGAAGATGTATCCACCAGGGAGCCAAAGAAATAGCTTACCTTTTTGACCTCGTATTTAATAGCAAGTTTAATCCTGCTCAGACTTGGCCGGTGGTGCTCAGGGAACAGATGTATGTTCACATCTCCATTGAGAATCGCCTCGACTTCTTCGGTGTCTCTGCACAGGTCCAGCACCCCCACGACAAAGTCCTTGCATTGCATAGATAGCTTCCTATAGTCATTCTAAGGGAAAACAGAGAAACACAAGTTATTTAATTGTGCCCTTGAGAGAACACCTCAAACAAACAAAAAAAGCGAGAGAGCGGGATTGTGAGCAAGGTTACTTCTGCACAACTACCGGCTGCAGTGGTAAGAAAGCATTTGATTTCACCCAGGACATAGCTAGCTTTTCACAAATATACATTATCTCCTCCAGAATTAATTAGCAATGTTTAATCAGCAACATAGTTTACATTACAATAGAACATGCTTTACAGAACAACAAGTAAATAATTTATAGGGAAATTCTGATTTTAAACAATTGCTTGATGTCTTGACGAAGATATGCCTCTCTGTGTGGCATATCTTCTAGGAATGTGAAAATATGGCCAAGCAAAGGTCCTGCTAACAGGTTAGAATTTACATTTTCGATTTTACAATTTAGATTCTTCAATAATTATTCTTTCTTTCATTTCTTTCAAGGATTTTCACTCCGGTATGACAAGCTGTAGCATCACACACAGATGTGTTCAATAGAATTATATAGTTGTAATACCAATTTCAGTTTCAAATTTATTACCTAACAATTTGGTTAAACAATCCCGAAAGAGCATCCAGAAGGCAATTTTTGTCATAACACTTCTCCACCAAATGGGACTTCAGAAACTCAACATGATTTCCTATGAAATAATTTCACCTTGCAAACCCAAATTACACTTGTGGGAAAAGAGGTAGTATGTAGCTGACTTGATAGAGGACTAGAAGAGCAATTTCACTACCTTAAATTAAATTGTGATTGATTTTCATGTGCTGACACTTAAAAAATGAGTAAATGCAGTAAATTAGAATACAATTAAGGCTATCATTAATATCCTAACAAAATGGTGATATTAAAGACTCAATGCAACAAATAGAAATAATAAGCATAAGACAAGCTCTTACTGACTTAAGAGATCTTTTCAAATTACGTTTGATGAGTTAATTAAATTCAGCAGCTTATCTAATTAAGCAAGCAGCCAAAAAAAGAAGATAGTTAAACCTGGCTTTGATGAAACGATAAGAGTAACCTGGCTTTGTACTCCTACGTTTTCTAAATTATTAATTCTAACATTTACACATAGCAACATATTAGCCTTCCTTGTTAGGCAAAGATCTCAAAGCACTGTGCAAACATTCATTAATTAGGTAGAACAGCAGTGTCTAAAATACGGTGTTATTAGAGGCGGCTAAATTTCTTTGGACAGTTTTTCCCCTTCAGAACTGAGATGCTCTTGATAATGAATATTTTTTAGATAAGTTGGTTTCATGACTTTGTCATAGGTTTGAGGTTACTTCTAGTGTGTGTGTCCCAACTTGGCTTGCTGTGCTGTCCTGCATGCTGAGGGCTATGAAGAGCTGTTGCACTCAGCACAGAAAAAGTCAAGAGTTGCAGGGAACCAGAAAGCCCTTCAGGGCTGGAATTAGAGCATTCTCACAGAAACGGGGAGATGCCATTTCTGATAGGTGTTTAGGAGAAGGGGCTGAGGAGGAGAGCTGGGGAATAGCCTGTATTTTAGTGGTGAGACCTTCTGCAAGGTGGAGCTTGTATGTTTATATCCTCTAATCGATCAAAAAGGTTGAAATCTGGGTTTCCCTTTTCCTCCTTGAGTGCTGTAATCAGACCGCATGTTCTAATTGGGATGTTCATAAACGGAGATCGGCAAGAACTTCAAATCTTCATTAAAAGGAGACATAACAACAAGCAGGTGTTTATCTCTGGTAGAGCAGGCGCATGCCCCATTGCAGAAACAGAGGCACCAAGACTTCTATAAATGTGCCAATTTAGTGCACTAAGATTTAGGATGTCCTAAAGGTTCAGGTAGGAAACGATTGTACATTTACACCTAAATCTAATACCTGAGCATTTTGTGGAGATAGGGTTTGTAGAGTGAATGTTATCAAATATGGGGTGAAGCAAGGTCTGAAACGTGAATGAAAGACAGATTGTACTTTATGGATTCAAAGCGCTCCTCCCTAATCAATTCCGTGCTTTAATCTTCACCGTACCAAGACGGATTTCAATGAATAGAAAGCTTGTCTGTTCACTGGGAGAATAGATGCCCAAACAAAAATATCAGCCTGGAAATAACCACAGGGATACTGAAAGACAGCAAACGTAGATAGATCTGAAAATAGATGTAGGCTGGGAATGAAATACTTAGCTGCCACAGGTAATGGAGACACATAGTTAGCCTAGCAGGTTTAAAAACACCAAGGGTGAGAACTCTGCCAAGCTTTAATACCATTCTCGATGTACTGTTTGCAAAGTTCACAAGCTTATCTCTTAGCCAGCACATTTTAGGTAATTCTCATCACCATTTCCACATCATCTGAACAACCAGTGTGTATTAGCTCAGATTACTTTTTTCTCTTCTGCTTTCTTTAAGGAAAGCAGTTTAGTTAGCAACTAGGAAAGTGCTTCTAAAGCAACCGTAAACGGCAGGCTCCCAGCTGGCAAACTCCATCAAGACCCAACTTTATTCATGTCTCCAAGGCTAATGTTTTTACTGGTTCTGTACATTTGCAGAGATGGGACGGGACGGGACGGGACGGGACGGGAAGGGAAGGGAAGGGCCTTCCAACCAATCTGCAGCCATGCAGGAGAGCAGCTTGCTGCTCTCAGGAGACATTGCTCATGTGTTAAGACAAGCCTCAAAGATCACTGAACCTGCTGTGTCTTCTGATGATCCCTTTTACAAAAACATTTGTCATCTTTGTTCTGGCTTCCTTAATGCTCACAGTCAGCGTAGAAAATCCCGTTCAATCTGACGGTGAGAACACAGCCACTCAGTGACTCTCCTAATGTCAGTGTCTTTCCCTTTGCAAGCACATGTTATTGAAGGTATCTTTACTAAAAACCGAGATTAGTAGGAGATTGACAGCCAAGCTTCTCCTGACCCTGGCTTGCATAGTGTAGCTTTGATGACGCATGCAGAAATGACCTACCTGCATATAAAATACTGACTTGCAAGTCATGATGCACTGTAAAAAACCTCAAGGAAGCCAAGAAGATTTACAAGCGACATGCAAGCTATATCGGTGCATGTGCCTGTGCTGTATAAATTGCCTGTACTTCACACATTTGGAAGCACCTGAGATCCTGCATACCCTGCACAAAGGACTGCTGTGACAGCGGTGGGGCTCACTTTTGCGTGGGACAGAAGGCTGCAGCCCCAGGGCGAGGGTTAAGGAGAGGTGGAAGAGTCAGAAGGAAGGGGTGAAGGAGAACCAGAACACATTTTGACACCAAGGTTTTTGAAGATCAGAGCCCTGAGGACTCCTGGTGACTGCCTGGAGACAGAGGGGCAGACGGCCACTGTGTCTTGGGGTGCAAAGGGCCGGTCCCCACTTCGCCACTGCCTCTGCCAGCCGGGTTCGGCCCCCAAACCAGGCACTTCATGGCCCTCCTGGTCTAAATACATTTCTGGGGGGAACCATCCTGCTTGCAAGCCTGGCCAGGCGGTGGGCTGCAAGTGGGGGTCCTCCCTCCCTCCCTCCCTCCGCAACAAGAAACTCAAGGCTGGAGACACGAAATCCATGTCAGTCCTCTTGGCAGTGTTGCAAAACCAGACCCAGGCAATGACAGCAACCCAAACCTTCCCGAGTACTCCAATCAGCTACCACGTTATAGAAGTCTGAGGAGTATGAGTTTTATAAAACAGATGGATCTTTACAGTAATGAAAACCACAAATCACACGTGAGGGATGCTGGGGTCTCATCCTGACAAGCTGAGCACTGTCAGGCCTCGGGGAGGAAGATGAGGGATACAACAAAGTACAGAGAGCTAGTCTGCTTCAAATAACACATGGAACGGTATTTGATTTCCTATAGAGACAGCAGGCAGAGAAGTATCAGGATAATGCTTGAGAATGTTACAATATCATTTTTAAAAAACTAGAACATAATAAAAGGATTCCAAATTAGTCATTTCCTGCTTCTTCTAACACTGTTGTGCATGTGGAGTTAAAAATGTCTAATTTTGCTGTTTTGAAAAGGCTGATGGTACTTGTCATTCACTGCAATTTCTCTGAGTACCCTATTATTATCTGTTGATTATGTTCTAAATGAATTCTGTCATGTCTCCACATCTGTTCAAAACCACCCAGATTTCTTCAGAAAAGAGCTGTTTCAGGTCAGAGGGATACAGTCTGAGTAAAAAGTTAAATGAAATGATAAAAAGTAAGACCGGCAATCTACCTTGGCTGGTTAATGAAAAAAAAAGAATTATTTCAAAAGCAATCACAGTCAAGGATTGAAAAGGAACTTCTTCATCCATGGGAGCCTACCTCTGAAATGTCAGCACTGCAGGTGCATTTTGGATGGCGCATAGAGAAGTCTTGGCCTCAATGCCGCAAAGTCTAGCGAGCAGGTCTGAGATTTGCTGAACCCCTCTGCGCAGATGAGCTTTCACCAGAGACTGAAGTGGGGCCAATGGTTCAGAAACTAAGAGGATCAAACCGCTTTATATGTAATTATAAACATCCTCCAGCTCCTTCAAAATTGCTTCTGAGCCTTCTGCCTTCCTAGTCCCAGATTCAGGAAGGCGCCTGGGTTTACATTTAAGTCCCACTGATGCCAATAAAATACTTGCAAGCATGTGTTTTAGTGCGCTGAAGCAATCTTTCGGGCTTCAGGAATTTGAAAGTGGGATGAAGGTCTATCACCTTGCAGTTTTTTTGGTTGTAATTGTTGTAGATTATTCGTTGCACAGTTGTTACTGGAAATGGGGCCAGAGACCCACAGGATGGTGCATGACACACAAATACAGAACAAATACAGTATTTATGAAAACACTCCATATGTCACCATTTGGGACATTTAATTAAATTCACTCTAATAATTGCTTCCAAATAACATCTGTAAAGAGCAGGACAAGAACCACAACCCATCAATATTGTAAGCACAGATAATTCCAAGTTTCACAGTTTTTCCTGCTATCCTGTATACAACTAATTGTTCTGTTAGCCTGTACTAAAGCGTCAGGATCAGACTTCTGATCAGAAAAGCCAGTATCACAGACGAGTTTCCCTTTGAATATGTAACCACGTATCTGGCTCAGAATGATTTAATCTCCAGACCTTTTTCTAGGCAAAAAAAACCCTGATGTTGCTTATCAACACACATTTTTTTCTGCCGAATAAAAGGAGGAAAAGGGGAGCAGACACAGGATGATGGCTGTATATTAAATCCACCATTTCTCAAGGGCTCTGTCCATGCTATATTGTCTGTCTTAAAAATCTGTTCCACTGGAATTTGAGGGTTTCCACACAAATCAAAGACTTCTGGAACAAATGGACACGAATCTGTGACTGGGGCTATCACAGCACCAGAAAGCCTCTGCGTGCCCTCAGTGCATTCACAGATTTTGCACAGCAAAAATCCGCTGAATCCCACCTTCTGTCTGTGAGCACCGCAGGAGCAGTGTACTCGGCAGTAAATCTGGCATTTCTGGGTAGCATTAAATTTGCTGTGCAAAAGAAAGCTGTAGGCACGCTGCACAGAGCCTCTCTTTACGTTTCCTTGAAGCTCTTGGCTCTTTGTATTTAATCTACATCACATATACACATATATCATGGAGAGAACTACTGCATTGCTGAGATTATCATTTTGAGGAGAAGCAGCAGGAAAAAAAAAAAAAAAACAAAAACGGATAAAGTAATTCTGTAAAAATGAACAAAAAACTCCCCCAAGTAAAAATGTTTGTAGAAAGAAAACAAAAGTGAGAGAAGGGGCGGGTGGCAGAAAGCCAGCAATATTACATGCTAGATTTGAAACGGAATTTTTAAATAAACCATCATGTCAAATATTCAAAGTGCTTATAAATATTTACTAATTAGATTTCACATGAAATATGCACAAGCCAGTTTAGAAGCTGGTGGACAAATTTCCTTCTAGGTATTTACGCTGTCTGTGTCTGGCCATATGTTTATGAATGAAAAAAAGCACAAGGCCTGTGGGAGGGGAGGCGATGAGAAGAGACGCTAAGAAAGGGCCCTGCACTGATCCTGCTCATGTAACCACATTAGCATCTGAAGTGCGCTGAACACCCCTTCCAAAGAGCTCTGTCGACTGTGCACATAACTGCTGACACGTTTGGATACAGCTGAGCGCATCCCTGTTGTTTCCAGATCAAATGCCTACATGCACGGACTATGCCAAGGCTGTACAGCTAATTTTCCAGAAAGCACAACATCCAGTTGCTTTATGTTCTCTTGCTTCTTAGGTGGCAGCACATCGGTGATTTTTTGGAGCTTTGGCTGTACTGTGTCATATTCAGTGGGCACATCTCTGAAAATAAAGCCAAGTGCTCATTTAAAACATTTCACTACTCAGGCGCGTGTTGCTAAGTATGTCTGGAGGTAGCAACAGATGCCACTGGTTCGTTTTTTCAATGATCTAGACCTTGACTTCTTCACCCCCAGAGAGTACAATATAATAAGCAATCTGTTCAAATACGAGAGTTTGACATTTCGGAAGTGTGTCTCTGTTGCTTTCCAAGCAATTTGGACCTTTCTAAATGGAGCCAAGATAAACACGGCAACTGTTGGGTCTCTGAAGAGCGCCAGGCTGCAGCACGGTGGAGCTGCGGGGCAGTGCCTCCAGGCAAAGGGTGTTTTTAATCCTGTGAGGGACCGATAGGAGACACCAAGAGATGTGTCCAATGAAAGAGCCCAAGGACAAAGCAGACAGAGCTGTCTGTGTTGACATTATTTTTGGCCAAAGAAGTCCAGAAAACAACAGTATGCTTTGACTGAGGACAAAAAATCGTGTGGCTTCCAAAGAGCCATGAAAATAACATCCCTTGCACCATCACAAGGATTTCAGTGGCAGTTGCATTGACTGATTTACCATAAGAAGTTTTTTTTGGTGCCTCTTTTTTCTCCTCAATAGGTTAGGCTTTCTAGCTGCAATTTATCTCTTCGTATGCACCGCAGAAGCTGACCTCTGAGACAGCAGATCCCTTCAACACGGGGATAGAGCAGCAAGAAATCAATCAAACCAGTGACTTTGGATTTCCCCTGATAACTATTGACTGGTAGTTACCTCAAATCCTTAAAGAAGCTAGCCAAGACGGTGTTAATGATTTCTGTGGTGGAGTTAGAAAATCCCTTAAAATTGCTTACTGTGCTTTTACAGCATCCTTCACCGGTCCGGGCACATGTGTAACCTTCAACAATAACATTCCAAGAGCTTTAAAGCGGGAACTGTCAAAAGCAGCAGAAAGGATACATTTGCACCTCCCTGTTTTGTTTCTACTCTTTTGCACTCTAGCTGTTATGTATCTACCAACTCTCCCCATAATTGCTTCTGGGAAATTGTTCTTTTTTTGTGATAAACACAGCCTCCGTGGGACCAAAACCAATGAATAAATTTTGCAAGCTCTTTCCATCAATAAAAACACTGGAAAATGCAAAATACATCACTTGGATATCCCCTTGAAACATTTTTTTTAAAAAGCAAAATTCTTTAAAATGTTTTTTTTTTTCTTTTTTAATCTAAAATTAATGGATGGATTATTTGGGGACGTAAAGCCAGGAATCCATTCACATAATCCTAGGATAAAGCTAAGGACTGAGATTGAACACAATTCCTGACTCTTTAGCCAAAGTTTTAGATTCCCTAGCGTAAGAAATTTCAGAATCAGTTCACTCTCAACTTTTTTTATTACTTATATTGATTTTTTTTCTATTTGAAATTTAAAATGTTTCCTGTACATGTGAACTCTCTCTCCACTGAAATTAGTTGATTACTTATTTAAAGTTCTCCCCCTGAACAGAATACAATCTTTTTTTAATATGTGCCTAAGAAGTTGCTGTAAGAACACCCCCATCTCCTCCACTCCTTTCCCACAATGTCACCTTCTTCCTCACAAGTACCCTTACTGAGCATCTCTGTAGCAAGCATGTATGCAGAAACATCAGCGCTATTCAGCGTAGAACTAACACCCTATTCCAAATCTCTGAAGATATTTAAATACACTTAGAACAGAAAATACGTCGGTTGGCAGATTTTTGAAATTAGAGTATTTAATATCTCAAGGTTGGCATAGCAGCTTTTCAGCAGAAGATGGCATTTGATGTTTGATGTACTTCTCTTTCATATCATATCAGCTGGTTTTCAAACCCACATCACAAGTAAGCCACATGTTTTTGATTCCCCAACTAATTAAAAGGTGTTTTTTTACCTTCTTGCAGATTTTCCCAAGCTCATTTGAATGTTTATGCTGAAACCCCTGTTTGCGGAAGATAAACTATGGAGTCCCTGGATGTCACATAAACAGGACAGACAATACAGAGGTATTAACTAAATGCTTTGGCATGCAAAATGCAGGGAATACACACATTCAGTGAAGGAGAGGGTCTGTCACCCTCTGTCCTGTCAACAGCTTCTCTTTATTAAACACAAACTACACGTTTCAAAATAATACTCTGCTAACTCTCTTAGTGAAGAAGAGTTTAGGATCTGTTAAAGTCAGCGGCAAAAATCAAGCTCATGATGATGCAGCGCAAGACTCCCAGTCCCTCTCCGTTATTTTCAAATATTTGCTTGCTCCTTGTGTTGGAACACGACACTGAGAAACACCTTTTCATATTCTTAAAAACACAAATGTCCCTTGCATTACAGGAACCTTTATCTCAACCTTACTTTTATTGTCATGCAGAAAGAAATCCTTTTTCACCCCCAGATGCATTTCACAAGGGCAGGAGTCCAATGCGGTGTTGGGGTTAACCTCTTTTGTCACCTATTCTGCTTTCAACAGAGCACTTACACACAAGATGACGCGGACAGCAAATCTGCAGCTCTGATGGGATAGATGTATCAAAGCACAGAAGTTACCTCTGGGCCAAGCTCCTCATTTCACACGCCATCCTTACTTTTTCTCTCAGGGATTTTCCCCTGTTTATTACATTCCCGATCTGTCCGTTGCAAGTTCCGCTGGGGAAGATCCACATTGCCTACACAATTTGAGACTGAATAGATAGTTTCCTTGCGCTAAATGCATTAGCTGCTCTCCTTCAACTGTGTGGCTCTTTTCAGCTCAGCTGCTTGAAACCCTACATTTCCTGAAAACCAGATGGGGAAAACAGGGAGAAAATAATGGATTTAAATTTAAAGCAATTGTTTGCTTAACACAGCCGTGCCTATCCCTTAAGCTGAGCTAAATTTGGCACTTTCAGCTTGCTTAAGGAACACATTTGTATGTTCAAAGGCGCTATGAGTCCCATCTCTCATGGGAATTTTGGCTACAAACTGCACCTGCATGTCAGGAGAAAGACTCCTAAATCCAGCCTGCAAGTGAATGCTGGCTTAACTGAGAGCCGTGATGCAACTTGCACCGATAACTAAAATAACCATATGTCTTCCAGATCTCAAACAGCCAACTACCACAGTTCCCAACGTCCAGCAACAACAGCTCCTTGGAAAACTAGTCACAAGCATCAGAGTGGACGAAATTCTGGTCCCCACAACACCTAAGCAGCAATCGAGCGCTTCGGAAAAATGTGATCCCAGCTGGAGAGTCCTGGCACAGAGCACTCTTGACCACATGGACACCATCCTCTCTCTAAGACGAGCAGACTTAGAACTGATCCTGCAGCACTTTCTTAAGCAGAAATATGAATATAAAAAGAGTATAATTACATTTCTCTGTTCTGAAATGAGTCCAAATCCTGGGGCTTGGATAGCGACAATGAAATGACACACTTGGCAATGAGCAATTTCCACGCTGCACTGGTGTAAAGTTCCCTGCAACAAATTATATTCCAGGAAATTGCCATTTTTGATCATGGAAATGCCAAAAAAACATAGACACTAAAGTACCTAGCACCATTTTGTGGCAATGTAGAATTGTTTGTATACCGTTCCTGTTTATCCACAATCCAGTGGATAGTCTGCCTAGACGCAGTGAGGATGAGTTCATTATAATTATCTACAATAACAACAATTAACAACACAATGAGTGGTAAACTCAATCACTTCCCATCTGCATCCTCTTTAATGTTGGACTTGAGATCCTCAGAATGTGTTACTTCGTTTACATTCATTAATACGATATTAATTCCCTACAGTGCCTTGGATAAACGTACCTGACTCTATTCTCCCATCTGCTGATCTAGTATTATTATTCTATTCAGAGAAATAGTCCTAATTATGCTCATTTGTAGTTCCAGTAGATATCCTTGCCCAACGTGAATAATGAGCAGCAGTCTTTGGAAACCAGTCATCTTGCTCATAATAAACCCCCTGGCTCCTAACTATTCCCTAAAACCCAATGCTGGTATTAGCTGAATGCTTGGGCATTTGGTGTTACTAATTAAACACAAAGCTTACCAATATTATATTGGACTGATATCACACTAGTGATAGCATCATTTTCCATCTGTTTTCCTCACCAATAATTTGATTTCGTCTTTCTGAAAAATGTCTTCGTCTTTGGCGCTCTAGAGTATGCCCCCTCATGGTACCATTTATTGCCGAGCGGAGGAGGCAGGGTAATGGTATTACTACGTAATTTTATATCGGTAAGCGCTCTGAGAAAAGTCTCTAAGATGAATGGTGAGTGTGATAGAAAGGGCAAGCTCAAAGTCATACAAGCTCTGTACTCATTGCGGAGGATCCAGTGACTAGGACAGAAAGGGCCAACACATCTTTGCTTTCAAAACAGCCAGCTGCAGGTGGCAGGAGCCCTCTCTGCCTTACCATCGAGTAGGTGCACCAGTCTGAATACCAGGACTCATTTTGTCTTGCACGCTCAGTGGGTAAGAAAGGAAAACACTCTGTCACTGTTAACTAAACACAGGCAACTGGCCAAATCATTGCACCTATTTATCACAGTGCTACTAGCAGCTGGCAGCAAACCTGGCAGAGAAACGCAAGCTGCTCCTCTCCAGAACGGCAGCGAGGGCCGTAGCTGAGCACAGTCCCGGGCGGTTTGGCTCCACCGCAGCAGCCTCCATCTGCCTGCACAAGCAGAAAGTCCCCTGGCACCTGGGCTGGGATGCCGGCAGAACAGCGAGAGGCAGCACGGAGGAGTTCATCTCCCCTAAATTACTTAGAGACTGGAGAGACAAAGGTAAATTTCTGTGGGATAGCCCAGATCATCAGGAAAGTTTATGGTAGAGCATAAATCCTACCTTACTGACACAACTGCTGTGATGGATCTCGTAATCCAAGATGCCATCCGTTATTTCTCATTTGTACAAAGAGAGGAATCCATGAGCAGCGGTCAGCCTTGGATCAGACCCACCGGTTAGTCCACCAGCTTCACTTTATAAATTCCCTTCAAAGGGTGGGGATGAAATAATGCTTTCAACAAATCCAAAGAGGATATGATGGTCAAATGAGCCATGATTTTGCCAACTACAGGAGCTTTTCTCGTATGTTAAAGCTGTTATAAAATACAAACTGTGAAAGTAATAACGTGGTAAGCTGAAGTTTTTATGTTTAAATAGATTTTGAAAGTACTTCTAAACTATTTGTTGCCTGTCTGCCAGGTTTGTGACAGTCATTATAACCGTTAGATTCATCCTTCTAAGCATCTGTACTCAAAAAGTTGTACAGCAGTAGTGCTTGCACACAAAAGACTAACACAATGCAAGCAAATCATCTTCATCCCTAAAAGCAGTCATCTCTAAAACCAATTTTCTTAACTCTTTGGCTCCGAGAAGCAGAAACAGAGTGAGGAACAGGTATCACGGCATCACTTTTGCTAAAAGAGCTCCCAAAAGCCAGTTAAATGCCACTTAAATCTTCACACCCGCTAACCACTGACCTTCACTCAGCTATACGTGGTGTATATGACTCGACAACACACATGGGCGCTATATTCATTTAATTTAACCTTATTTCACTTGCTTTTGTATCACGGTAACTTTAACTTCATATAACCCTGTATTTAACCTTGCCTTCATACAAATCCCTTCCACACACAACAAATTATCTCAAAATGTCAGTTGGTTTTTTTCCTTCTGCTTAGTCAAAACACTTTACATTCCTGATTAACACGTTACAAGCTTTATCATGCTTCACCCTGACTACAAAATATTCAGAGATTGTCTGTATCAAAGGTAAATTACTCTCCCCTTTTATTCACTATCAAAAGTTCAGGTTCAAGAAGGATGAAAAGGAGACCTCTCAACTCTAAAACCCTTTCTTCTAAATACATTCTATATGCTCCAAGTTACTCTATGTAAGGTGTCACACACAAAGATATTTCCTGAAAATCATGGCTCAGTAAAATTAGTTGCCACTAGGCCTTGGCAGTTCAGAATGATTTATAAAAGTCACCTTACATAACAAAAATTAAGTTCTAAATTCCTCATCAAACCCGGGGTTTAAGAACTCTATGAAAAATGTGGACTTAATACAATCACTGCAGCAGGAAGGAGCTTCCACTACAAGAGGAAGAAAAATGAAAGTCACCAGGCATTTACGCAGAGAGGAAGCACCCTGACAGCCCTGGTGCAGCCCATTTACTGGAGTGTTGAAGCTTCAGAGTCAGAAATTAAATATCAGATGTTTCTGGCAGGGGAGGAACAAACACATTAATATTGCTGGGTTTTTCCCTCTTTTGCTACAGATTCCTCCCAGGATTATTTATACGTAAAGGAGTTAACTCTGCTCACCACCCTTACCAACTACTGCCCTTCAGGTCCCTTAAAAATGGGTCCATTAATAGGGATTTTGCAATTTGACAGAAATGCACCCTTGATGAAGGATTGGCTGCTTATTTTTAAGGAAATACTGAAATCCCAGGAGCAAAATGACCTTAAAGCAACTGAAATATGCTCAGTTCCAACTGGTTCCAGATTTTGCACTTATCTCTCTACCTGGCTAAAATGTCACATCGTTTGACTTAAAACTTATCTATGTGAAGACGCTTCTGAAATGCTTGACAGGGGTGAGGCAGCTGCAGTGCTGCTTCGTTATGTGAACCATTTCCATTGCTCTCCTCTTCCCACCCAGGTCATGAATCCACTTGTCTCTCATCCTGGAGGTGTTCAAAAAACTTGTAGACGTGGCACTTCGGGACATGGTATAGTAGGCATGGTGGTGTTGGGTTGACGGTTGGACTAGATGATCTTAGAGGGCTTTTCCAACCTTAATGATTCTATGATTAATGATTATAAGGGTATTCCATATTATTTTATATTTTTATGATCATGGCTGTTGCTCACCCAAACTGGAATCCTGCTCTTGTATTAGGGCTGCTACGTGCAATCAAATGGGAAACAGTAAGCTGTAACTGTCGCAGTTGCAATGCTGTTCAACCTTAACTGAGTAGGACTAGAAATTACTTCCCAAGGAGCTGTAAAGGGTAATAAACCTTGCACTGATGGTGTGCAAACTGTCATTGCCAAAAGTCTCACTTGCAGTAGCATCACAGGAAACAAGAGTATCCCAGCTTTGCTCTCTGGGAGATCCAAATATTTCTAGGGTTGTTTCTGTCTTGCCATCTCCAAAGGCCGAAAGTTTCCTCCAAACAATTTTTTGAGGGGAGAAAAACCCTTAAGGCATTAATTAAAATATTATATTTTCTTACATTGACACATTGTCTCTGATTTGATGTGTTGAAAGAATCTTTTTTCCCCCTCCACTCTTTCAAAAGAGAGACAGGGGCTCGTTCCTCTGGGAAAGTGAAGAGAACATTTTCCTGCAGAAAGTATTCTGTCAACTTTTAAAGAGGTGTTCTTTTTCTTTTTTGACCAAAGTTAGCTGGGAGATTTTAACAACAATGTCACTCAGTCATCCATAAAGAAGGTAAATGACCTTGTAGGCGGTGGCCAGGGTCCAATTTTATGGGATTGCTCAGTGGCTAGTGCTGTCGCTAGAGTTACAACTTTCATGAATAATGGTCTTATTTTTTCCAGGTGCAGATGTGGGTTGTAGATGGCTGAGTTAAACCTTTCACTATGAATCACAGCATCTACTACTCTGCTTTGCTGTGAATAGACATAGACAGATGTTAACATACCTTCACATTCGCAGATACAAATATAATTTTTTCAAGACAGCTCCAGGCATCACAGCTTTGGCATCGGTTCTAAACCACTCAGAAAAGCTTTGGAGATTTTCTTCTCACGCAACATTTTAAAACCATTTTGCTTGGGCAATGTGCCAGGCAGAAAATGATTTAATCACAGAACAGACATAGAAAGAACACTTGCAATAACAGCTCTCAAAATATAGAGGATATTTCTTCATTTATAAATATTTAAAGAGAACAATACAAGAGTCACAAATTTTGGTGTTTTTTTTAAGGTCAGAAGGGTTCTCTACATCCATTTTCCACAGTCTCTGCTATACATCCATGCAAAACGTATCTGCAATTAATTAACTTAGCTCTCAAGACAAATCCAATGTCACATCTATTATTAGTGGATTTGTCTCTGAAATAGAACAGCCTGGAGAATGGGTTCCTCATGTGCCGAGTGAGTCCCGCTCAGTGAGCCAAACACAAATTTCACTACAAGGCTTAAATATATTCTCATTCTCCCAAGCTGTTTCCATGATCATTTTTAATTTCATCTCTTACTTTAATACCTAATCTGTTCCAATGATAAGTTGAAATTTTAATAATAGGAAATTTGTTTTCTTGCTTTATTGGGACTTGATTCTTTCCTGTATTGGGTAATTGGTTGTACCTGCTTATGCATTTGCTTTGCACAAGTGAAAATTGAAAAAAAGAACTGTAGCTTCTAAACACACACGTTTTCAAGGCAGTAGAGAAAATTGTCTTTTAGGTGAGAGGGGGGGAAAAAAGAAGAAACAGTTCTTTTTTAAGGCTAAAAATTGACCAAACCACATCCCCGACCCTGTCTCTAAGAAAAAATAATGTTCTCATTAAAGGCTGACCTGGAAAAGTTCATATCCAAAAAACCTAAAAACAAGATTATAGATTACTAGCCTATCGTTAGAGATAGCAGTTTCCATCATTTCTGCAGAAGTGTAAAGCTCTTTTGACTTTGCACTAGCAGTGTAAATGCATTTAGCAATGTATACATTTTTGTCCTTTCTCAGGGATCATGCATATTTAGGTAAAAAAAAAAAATCAAAAAGTGAGTCACCCTTTTGACTTTGAGCACCAAGATGGCTTCAAAGGCAGCAGGGATTTCCCTTAGAGAAGCCAAAGGTACTGAAGTAGCATAGAGCCAACAGGAGAAGCAGAGACACTAATTAGAACATAAATTGCAACACAAAAAAGGTCTGCAAGGAATGTTCCGGCCCAGCCACATCAAAGCCCAGTGTCATCAGGCATTAATTTGGGATAAAGCTGAATAACCCAGTGGCCTGGTCTCTCAATTAGAAATACGGCAATGAGAGTCACAGAAGTAGCAGAGGAAAGGGGTGCGATGGGAAGAGGTGGTTTTCACTCCCAAGCAGCTGTGTTTTGGAGTGGTTGTCAGAAAATTCACAGGAGGAGAAATAACAGTTGCTTCACAGCTGCGTACAGGACCCGCTGCGAGAGAAAATCGCTTGGGAATAGTGACCGTGCACATACTCAGAAGTATTTATAAAGGTGATGCTTAATTTTCAGAACAAGAACTAGGTAAGATTGACGATACTTGTGCAGGAGAAAGTAAAAACAGTAGTAAAAGGGAGTGAAGATATTCTGCCTACCAGGCCAGATTTCTGAGATTCCCTTCTGTCTTCTTTTCCTAAAACCCAGCAAAGTGAAACAGCAGAAAAAAAGGAAGTTGGACAAGTAAAAAGACTTCTTTTTAAAAAGTACAAGTCCTGTCGGGAAGAAAAAAAATAGAAAAGAACAGAAATTCTGGAAAATTAAATTAAAACCTGAAGTAAGGCCAGATAAAAACACTAAAGCCTCAAAGAGCATCTTGCTGAAATAATAAACATGACTCATTAAAGGTATTTCCAAACATATCAGAAGCAAGACGTCTGCCAGAGAGTATGTTGAGGTGAGAGATTATGAAGGGATAAAAGGATCACTCAAGGAAGAATGGGTCACTGCAGAAAAATGAAGTGATTGATTTACAAGAGTGTTCATGAGGCTAATTAGGGAGGTTCCCACGACAATCTCTTTTTCTTTTTAATGGGAGATGAGTTTCAGAGGTTATCTCCAATCAGTCAGTCCTGAGAGCAAACAAGTCTAAGAGTTTGTTCAGTTTGGGTAGAAAGCAGAGTGTCCAAGTGCACTCTCACTGCTTTACAGCCTGATGGTTTTCAAGAATTTTTCTCTTTCCAAGTTCACTGCTACCCTCCATTCTCACAAAATACTTCCCCTTCCTACTATTTTGCTTCCAAATGTTTTCTGCCCTTTCCTATATTTTTATCATTCATTTCAAAAAGCAGTAGTCTAATAATGATTTTTTTTAACTCCATGCAGCATGTATTTTTCATGCTAAAATGTTTCCCAGTTGGGACCACAGAGTTCAACTTTTGCGGTCAGCTGCTTCTTTCCAGGTTTTCTTAGGCCTTCACATAATTTTTATATCTTATTTTCTCTCTATATATTACCATCGCCTCTTATTTTCTTACAAATTTTAAAATAAGCCCCCCTATTTATTTTGTATTTGAAGAGCTAGACTTCTTCCATTAAATCAAATTTCACCAAGTTTAGCAATCAATATGGGGAAAGGAAGCAGTTTGCAATCTCTGATGTATTTTTTCTCAGCAATGCCCATGATTTGCAGATGGCCTGAGAAATGAAGAGTTAGGAGGTCTCCTTCAATGCTGCAGAGCCACAAACCCTAAAAAGATGCAGCTTCTCAGCAAGATATAACCAGATATGCCAGTGCTTATTACTTTGCAACAGCAGTACAGTGCAGGAGCTGGTCCCCATTTCTCGTTTGCAGAGATAAAGCCAGAAATACTGAGCAAATTTACAAGGTCATTTCTCTTAAGAAGTTTAGGCCAAGCACATCCTGTGAAGTTAACAATTTATATTTAGGTAGAAAAAAGGTGGGACTGACTTACTGGAGCAAGAGCTGTGCCGCAGGAATGCCAGATCACCCCTAACAGATATAAGCCGTTGAGTCTCCAGGGCTGTTTTACTCCTCTTTCAGCATCATGAGAATTTAGGGATTTGAGCCTCAGCGGTTTTACATTACTGCAGCCCCAACGAAACAACAAGCAGTTCCTAGCAGGCATATCTCTGTAGGCATCTACACACTCAACTTGCTGCCACACAAGCAGTCACTCCCCACAAATAGCATAGCAGCCAGTTGCAGTCCAGCTGAGCCTGGACACGATGCTCACCCGCACACAAGAGCAGCCTCACAGCTAGGATCTGCTTTTGGATCCTGATGGTTTTTTTAGAGAAAGGACAACAGTTGAAAGAAAAGTGAAAGTGACAGCAAGAGGCATAGAATTTAGAAACAAAACATGATGCGCTGTAGTAAATGAACTGACAATGTTGGTAGGATTGATAAACAAAGACCACGCACCATATGTCTTCCAGGTGGTGGCTTTGATCATGCCTTCAGTAACATTTTAATCAACAGGAGCTGAGATCTTATTTACCACTTATGGTTGGTGAGATCTTTTCATAGCCTCCTTTGCGATTCTATAATTTAATTTGTCTGGATTACTAAATGGAATGAATTGGCTGATTGTCTTCATCACAAGGATGTTTCCTGACGTACACAAGCATGTAGTCTCATTTGAGAGCGTGCAAGGCTGTAAAACAGAGCTGGGTGCCGAGTGGGATCTCACCAGAAAATGAGAATGCACAGTCGCAGCTTTAAAAAAGAGTAAATGGAGCTATTATTCTGCATTTTACTCACTGTTTCCAGGATATGTATGTATTAAGCCTAATGCTGCTGGTAAAGACAGCTGCAAGGGCATTTCCTGCAGGCTGTTTGCTAGAAATGTAATCTCCTAAGGGGTTCGATGGACATATAAAAACGATTCTGTTGACTCTGCTTTTAATATTCCAGTCTTAGAAATGAGTCACCTGGCTGAGGACAGCTGGTAACTGTGAAGACGTCTGCATACGGTTTCACACCAAGGTGACATGAGGAAGATCGATTTCTCTGGACCAAAGAGGAGAGCAGCTCCCATCAGCCCGGCTCATGGGTGATGACTTGTTCATATAGAGAAATCCTGGCTATGTTATTCACGCTGGAAGTGACATCAAACTTACTCGCAAGAGCAAAAGAGGCAGAATAGACTGGTAGATGAGAGAAGGATTATTTGCTTTATGACTCAGGCCCAGGGTCTGCCAACTTTGAAAGAAATGGGAGGATACACAGATTTTTTTCAATTTGAGTAAAAGCACAGCATGGCCCAGTAGCTTCAGATGCTTAACATCTCCTTTTATAGTCAGCTGTGTTTAACACTCAGCTCTACTTAGAAGCTGTAAAATATCTCAACACAATATGAGATATATACAAACTGATTGGGCGGTATTAAGCTATAATTTGCCTAAATTCCAAGATGGTGTTTCATTAGTGACCATGTTTCTGCAGACTGTAGGCACAACTGGGTGGGAAACTGAGGCACTTATTTCAATTAAAAATCAAAAGTAAAATAAAAACAGAAATATAGGACAAAATTAATGTGCTTTGCCATTTTCCAGGAAGGGTGGAAAGCAGCCATTAGGCCAGCAATTAAAATATGAAGCTGTTTTGAGGAAGAAAAAAAGAACTTCAGCCTAGCAGAGCTAGGATCCCTCTAGTCCCCAAAGGGAAGAAGGCTCCCCTCTCTTTCTCTCTCTTTCCAAGGGCAATACAGACCAAGGGCCTAATCCAGCAGACTAAACCAGGCCCCTTATGTACTGCCTTTCATCCAGGGGATGTTGATTTATTTTTTTTTAAACACAAAATGAATACTGGAAAGAGCGAGAGTGTCATGAACTGGTTCTTAATTTTGAGCTTTCAAATGGGATAAACAAAAATGGCAAAGCATTGAGTTAAGGTTGTTTTTTCAACTTGGGCTTCCTCCACTATGGAAGGTTATCATTGCATAAAGACCTGCAAAAACACACAGTGACTCTGACACAGACTTCTCTTTTGAAATTTCAAGAATCCAACTCTGAGGGGTTTCCTACCCATCCTGTTTCTAGGCTAATTGCCAGGACATTTACTGTAATCACATTGCTAGTATTTTCAGTAGAAACAACCAGTTCAATATTTTTCATCTTGAAGAGGGATTTTTTTGGGTTGGATTATTTATTTTTAGACTCCTGGACTACATCTTTCAAAGCAATTTGTTTTCTCCCATTAATAAAATTTTTGCAAGACTTTGACGCTAGAGAATTTAAGGGAAAAAATGAAATTATTTCTGTGCGACTGTAACATTATTCTACTTTTCTTCCCCCCCGCCCATCAATAAGCACTGCAAAAGCCGACATTTGCTTGAAATAATGGCACAGCAACATTGATCCAAATCATAGATTTGCTCTAATTACTGGGGCAGATCCTCATCTTCTGTGGCCTCGTCTAAGCCTCAGTGAAAAAGCACTTATTTACCCCAACAGAGTATCTGCTCCAGTAAAACCATGAGCATTGATCAGCTCTGACAGCTTCCCTCTTTCTTCCAGCTCCAAGCCTCTACTCTTATTATTCTCTTCAGCATGTGGGAAGCCACATAGTAGCTGACTGTCTTGACCTTGCTTTTGAGCCAAAATCAAGAAATCAAGAAAGGAGTTTAATAGGGCAGGATAGCCACTCCAGACTGACAGCAAGAACATCTACTCTTGCTATTAAAGTCGTATTGATCCATCAACAGAAAGGCTGCTAAAGGCCAGCAGCGTGGTCTAGCATATGTCCAGACTCCCATTTTCATCTTAATAGCACTCCCATACTACTTTGAGATGTGCGATCTTATGCAAAGACATTTCATAAGAACTGCAGTGTATGACTGAATCTTAACAATTTAGGGTGAGAACAATCTATTCAGCTTCTGCTGCTGTAAAAAAGAATGGATAAAATTGTTTTCACTTAGTAGCCTTCACTGGATTCTCTCTCAAACTGTGGCCAACCACAGCTAATGCCACTTCTCTCATTTAAAGTTCATGTCGCTGTTTTGTTTCACCTTTCACATCTGTACAAAGAGGCAACTCACCTAAAAAAATTTCATGTTCTCTAAAAACACAGTGCATGTACCGACTCCTCAGTCTGACGTGCTGAACAGTGCTATTGCATAAGAGATTTAGGGCAGCAAGCAGCAGGTGAGAGGCACTGCATTTATATTTTAATTAGCTCTTGCTAGGAGTTTCTTCAGAGGTAGGTTAGCTAACCCTTAATTACTATTTGTCCACCTACATTATTAAAATCTTACTCGTGTCCTTCCATTTCAAGGACTTTTTGTACTTCCTGAAAACTGTGTTGCTAAGATTGCATATAAATAACTATTCTGAAATAATCCCGAGTGATGATTTTATAAATCTGTTAAGCATCAATGGTAATTACAGAACTTTAGCAATAAAAAGTAAAAAGTTGGGGAAAGTGTTATTTTAAGGCACAAAAAGAGACTCCTCTGGGTCTTGTCTGATTTCATAAATTTTCATTATTTGTGGAGTCCTTAAATACATTTTCAGCAATTGCGTTCTTTTCTAGAAATGAATTCTCAAAATGTCATATTCTGTGAAAAAAAACCCCACTGTTTTATTAATACCCTATTCCAGATCACACTGATTATGCTAATAAGAATAAATATTTTTGCATAAATACATACATCTGATTTTTTTCCTACAGTGAGAATACATTATAATCTTAAGATATTTCTTATTTCTGGAAGTATTAATATACCAGAAGAATGTGACAACTTCGAAGCAAGCTGGTGGTATATGTATTTCTGAGGTACTTCATTAACGTACGTAGATGGGTCTGGCACAGAACCTTCCAATACGGCAATGAAATTGGAAAGCCTTCCTGGAAATACAATAAATTGCCAAAAGGTTTCTAATTATTTTTCCAGTATTGATTTTACTCGCATCCATTTGCCAATGCTGGGGAGATATAACCGCCATGAGACTATAGAACATCAGATTGCTTGTTTGCTCCTGGAGGATTCATGTACCTGCCAGTGCCAGTCTAGACCATGCTGGCCGCTCTATGAACAAAAGGAGGGATTCTGGTAGAAATAGATTTTATCAGAACTGACAGGCATGCAATACTGAGGCTGCTCTTGCTCCACACAATATATATTTTTCTACTGAAAAGAAGCCGGAACGTTAATGAAATATTAATGTTGTTAACTGTGGGTGTGAGCACACAGCGCTTTCACACTGGAGTAACCCTCACTCAAGCAGCCAGATTCACTGAACCCAACGAAGTTGCTTCGCTAGGCCTGAATGCCATGCAAGTAAAAACTCCCTTTTAAATTATTTTCTCCTTGCAATTCTGATTCACATGGGTAAAAAGGGTTTGCAAGATTTTGCCCTAATTTTATTGCAAAAGAGCTCGGTGGTTTGAATCTTTTTCCTGTTAGAGACTTACTACAGAGTTTCAAAGGCAATAGCCTGAGAACGTGCTTTCTTCTCACTTTTAAATTGGAGAGCATGTAGCTACAAATCCTGAAATGGATGCTTTAACACTTCAATAGTTTTCTAAATTAAAAATAATGGATTCCTGGCAGGCATCCTACCCCACTTTACTCACAACATAGATTTTATTACCCCAGTGTCACTGATAATGATTCTAGCTGCACAATAGTCATAAGTCAGAAAACAGTCTTATGTTGATGAGTGAGCCACTGAAAATGAGTTTTTTTCATGACTAATTTATTTTAGAAAGGGAGATAATGCTATTTATGTCATGTAAATGACTTCGAGAAATGATGCAAATGACAGTGGACATTTACAAACTCATTATGATAATGGAAATCTTGAATAACTTGTAAGAGAGTTCTGCAAGTTCCACTGTTATGTTTGGCGTATTCATAACAACCTCTTGATCATTTCTCTCCTCCTTTTTCATGAAATTCATATATACAGATGCAGTACCAAACCATTAAGATGCAATGCAATTTAAATTATTTTACAGAAAATAAAAATGGCTTAATTTATTCCTTTTGTCACTGTAACAGAACTAGATGTACTGGATTCTTAAGCCATTAAACCAACCTGGAGAGCTCTGCCTCTAAAATAGATTGCTCAATTAAAAAGACTTACCTTTCTTACAAAAATGAGTCTCCATTTTTGTAATAATCTAATTTTTATTCTTGCCACAAACTAGAGATTCTAAGCAATCACAGTGTGCAACATAAAAACTCCGAGTAAGGATGGCTCTGCTATAATATGCAATATTCAGTTCCAAATATTTATTAACTGGAGAATGCGCAGTGATCTGGATCTATGTGTAATTAACACATCTGGCAGTTTCTGTAGCTTCTGTTTCCTCCCCCACCCTTTCAAATGGCAGACCAAGACTTGATCAGACATGCGAAACATACAGTACCCTGAACACATTCATCCCAAGGAAAAAGGCGCAGTGGTAAATTACCTTAAATTCAGTTTCAATGTTGGCTAGTCTGGCCAATTCATTGCTTAGCTCTAAAGCGGTAAGGACAGGGTCTTCACTGGAAAGAGACAAGTAAGCAGCACTGGCTAATCCTTTGTAGGCATTCATTCTCGATCGAGAGTGACTAAAGGAATCTTTCCTCTGCTTCTCGATACATTCATTGCACTTGCAAAAATAGTCATGTGGCCTTTCAATCCGCGCGCCTTTTAGAAGTAAGATGTGAACAATTTCATACTCCTGGCAGTGGGCAGCAAGTATGATAGGGGTAATGTCATGGGAGAACCGAGTTCCATCTTCATCGTAGGCATAAAAATCATCATCTCTCAGTTCCTGCTCAAGGGGGCTGAGCGTGAGACGCTGTCCTTGTGCAAAGGCTGGATGGTTCAATATTGCTTCTACAATGCGCACATATCCTTTACTGATGGCTAACAAAAGTGCATCTCCAACTCGAGCGAGATTCTCCTTTTTGAGGAGGAGCTCCGTCACTTCCAGATGCTCATTCCCTACAGCTAACTGTAGGGCGTTTTGTCCCATATAATCGACGCAATTAAAGTTCAAGGTTTTGGATTCCTCCAGCATTTTTCGCACAACAGGAATGTTGCCATATTCTGCAGAATCGAGAAACCGTTCCTCTTCTGCAGTCAGGTTGGTGCCTTTTTCATTGAACATGTAGGCTGGGCCCCGGATGGCTTGCCTCCGGCCCTTCTCCCGAAGGGTTGTGTGCCTTCGATGCATGTTTTTATAATTGCTGTTTCTCAACCTGCAGAAAAACGGAAAGGAAGTTTGGTTATATTCTCGGAGAGTCATAATCTCACATAACCTGAAATGAGGTAAGAAATGTCTCCTTATGATTAGAACTTGCTTGGTTTTCATGATTGGGGCCAGCTGTTTAAAATCATTTAGGATACATGTGGAATAAAGATTAGTTTTCTGAACAACAGACAAGTTCTTTTCTGACTTGTACACCCTTCTGGATTTCAAGAAGGGTACCCAGCACATTCTTAAATTGAGAAATAGCAAAAAAAAAAAGTGTGAACACGTTGTTTTCCATTTTTATTTTTTAGAACTTCATTACACAGTATTTAGGAATGATATCCACAACATAATGGTTCTCCTAATTACTCTTCTTGAGTTTTATTCTCGAGAGCACAAGGCAAGCTAAAGAAAGTTTGCAGGACTCCCCATACCAAAATAGACCTTGGATCAGGCCAATAAACTATGTTTCATAAAGTTAAAAAGCGTACTTCTAGGATAAATATATTGCATATTCTGTTAAGATTCAACTGGTACAAGCAAACCACCTATTTAGTCACTGCTTTTTTCATGCTACATAATACCATTTTCTGTTTCCTGATCTAAAGCAGTTTAATGAATGACTGTCTAATTTTCTCACTGAAATACAGTTGGCAGCTACTCTAAATGCAAGTACCCAAATCCAGGGGCCAGTCTTGTAAAACATGGGGATAATTCCTGATTTAGTGTCACATCACTCCCCAGTAAGCAACTTTCAGACAGCTACTGCAGAAGGACAACACAGGTATCTCACCACAAACAGAAGGCAGATCAGAAAGGGTCTGACTAACCTGGCGGCTTTCTATGATGGAGTAACTGCATCAGTGGACAAGGGAAAAGCAATGGATGTCATCTATCTGGACTTCCAAAAAGCCTTCGACACGGTCCCCCACAACATCCTTCTCTCTAAATTGGAGAGAGAGATGGATTTGATGGGTGGACTGTTCGGTGGATAAGGAACTGGTTGGATGGTTGCATCCAGAGGGTAGTGGTCAACGGCTCGATGTCCAAATGGAGATCAGTGACAAATGGTGTTCCTCAGGGGTCCGTACTGGGACCAGTGCTGTTTAATATTTTCACCAATGACATAGACAGCGAGATCGAGTGCACCCTCAGCAAGTTTGCAGATGACACCAAGCTGAGTGGGGCAGCTGACACGCCTGAGGAACGGGATGTCATCCAAAGGGATCTGGACAGGCTGGAGAGGTGGGCCTGTGCGAACCTCATGAGGTTCAACAAGGCCAAGTGCAAGGTCCTGCACCTGGGTCGGGGCAACCCCCGATATCAATACAGGCTGGGGGATGAGGGGATTGAGAGCAGCCCTGCGGAGAAGGACTTGGGGGTACTGGGGGATGAAAAGCTGGACATGAGCCAGCAGTGTGCGCTCGCAGCCCAGAAGGCCAACCCTGTCCTGGGCTGCATCCCCAGCAGCGTGGCCAGCAGGTCGAGGGAGGGGATTCTGCCCCTCTGCTCTGCTCTGGTGAGACCTCACCTGGAGCCCTGCGTCCAGCTCTGGAGCCCTCAGCACAAGGAGGACATGGAGCTGTTGGAGCGGGTCCAGAGGAGGCCACAAAAATGCTCCGAGGGCTGGAGCCCCTCTGCTCCGAGGCCAGGCTGAGAGAGTTGGGGCTGTTCAGCCTGGAGAAGAGAAGGCCCCGGGGAGACCTTAGTGCGGCCTTGCAGTGCTTCAAGGGGGCCTAGAGGAAAGATGGGGACAGGCTTTTTAGCAAGGCCTGTGGTGACAGGACAAGGGGTGATGGGTTTAAACTAAAGGAGGGCAGATTTAGGCTGGATAGAAGGAAGAAATTTTTTACAGTGAGGGTGGTGAAGCACTGGAAGGGGTTGCCCAGAGAGGTGGTGGAGGCCCCATCCCTGGAAACATTGCAGGTCAGGTTGGACGAGGCTCTGAGCAACCTGATCTGGTTAAAGATGTCCCTGCTCGCTGCAGGGGGGTTGGACTGGATGGCCTCTAAAGGTCCCTTCCAACCCAAAGCATTCTGTGATTCTATGATTTGTTTCCCCACTGATTATGCGGCTGAAATGCCTTCACGTGGAGTTGGTGGGATGGAGAAAAACTATTCTTGTTCTACCTTCTCTGGAACCCCCAAAGAAAAACATGCTATGTGCAACCAGGCTCAAGGGGGAATAAAAACCCCGTTGTACAAAATTAACTGAAATCCTAAATCTATCTGTCTTTTTGAAACATTCACACTTTGAATTCAGTGCTATCTCAGTGTTGCTCTTCTATTTTCATTTTATTGCAGTAGCATCTCAACAAAATCATAGTCCCTCTTTTAGAGTCTAACCACGTGGAGTTAATTGCCATCCCAAGCCCACAGAATGTGCAGCCTAAGTAAAAAGGTAAAAACACCTCTTTCACAAAAAGCATTTGCACTCAGTCCAATAGCAAGTCCTAAATCACTTGGGTAAAATTTTCAGGAGCCTCTAAGCTGCAGCGGGCAGATGTAACAAATAAGCAGGTGTTAATGCTCAGTGGGTGGCAAAGGTTCATCTTTCCGTGCTCCATCTGTTCTCCAAGTCAGTTTTGACCTTCAGTCAATGAAAAGTTCATGTGTTGCTCTGAAAAAATACTACTGGAGTTTGAAAGTGCTGTCGCGAATGACGAGAGGGAAAGGTGCCAGGAGACAAAGTGGAGTAGATACGTTGCCTTCAATAATATGTTCTTGAGGAGAAGAAAAGAGTAAGGCAATCGAGCAAAAAGCTGGGAAAACAGAGGGTATCAGAAACACCCAAAATACCTGAATGGCAGGACACAGAAATTCTCAAGGTAATTGTTCTCATGGAACTAACATATACATATGTATCTATTATTTTAATTCATCAATTTTTTACTGGTCTAGAACAGAAACCTAGAACTGAAGTGTGAAACAAATTTTACAGCAAAATTTTAGCAGCTACTTTAAAATTTAAACAAATCCTAAGAAAGCAATTTTGTGGCCATACAAAGTTGAAAGCAAGTTTCATAATTAAGAACCTCTCCCCCTAAGCTTTAATGCATCAGTATAACAACTTAATAAAAGCTGGAAGAAACTGAACATATCATCCCTTGCTCCACTGAGAGACAAAGTGCTGTATGAATCTTAAAACTAATCCCTTCCAGCGTGGTTGAAAGTTGAAGAATAACACAGAGATGAGGGACATTAGAATAATTAAGGAGATATGGTTAAGTAAATTAATTCCCAAGATCGCATCAAATTTTCTACAAGAGAGAACAATGACAGCTAAAAACATATACCGTCAACATATCTAACACTGACAGGGAGACAGAGGTCTCTAAAGCAGCAAAATGCCTGGTGTAAAACTGGGCCCCCTTTGAAGCTGACAGTACAAGTTCCATTGATTTCAGTGGAGTCCAAATTTTGCGAACACATATGCATGCATATGCACACACACACAATATCCCCAGCAATTATCTTTCATCTCAGAAGCAGTCCCAGTGTGGCCAAAAGGACTAACATATGCTTAAAATGAAATATTTAACCACATGCAAAAGTGCTTATCTAAACTGGAGCCCATGTCCTTAGTTATTCAGGACAGCATTTCAGTTTTAAACCTGCACTGAAGTCTTACTGAGTTCAGGTAAGGACTATACATACAAATAAACACTTCTGAACCGTGACTTTGTTAAATGGGGACTTACAGTACCAGAAAGCACGTTACACAGTTGCAGTCTTGGGATTTCCTGGATGTTTAATTAAACCTCTTAAAATGTTAAGCAACTCGAAAGGATGAGCTGCTGATGGCTTAAGCAACTGGTGCCGAGATCAAGTGGAAAACGATCCACCTCCAGTAGCTACTCCGTGATGACCCATGAGTGTGGCAGGATTGCACACGCCTAAATATTTTAGGGCAGTTAATTGCAATAGCTGCTTCAAGCTGGAGGAATTCCACTGGGCTTTTCTGATGTTCAAAAACCATACTTTTTGGTGTTCTAAAAATGTCATATGGTAAGATATTTGGCAACCTTATATTTGTTGTTATATTCAATGGTCAGTACTGGAAGAAGCTCAGAAATATGGAGCATTTCCAGCAGTGAGGAATCTATTAGATATTTTGCCTGATGTCCAAGTATAACTCATGATCCTTTGTTCTTTTTTCTCTCCTGATATGTTATTACCTCTAAATGAGAGCCCAGATAGGTGGGACAGATGACCTTACAATTACACCCAACGTAAGCATAAAACTACATAAACTATTACCATTGGCCCAGTTCTAAGATTTTTGCCTGAGAAAGGAGGTTAGAGTTTGGCCTAGAGCTAATTCACACCAGTTTGTTGTATATGCAATAACATGCCAAAAAAAGGACCTTCATTTCACTTTCTTCAATTGAGAGCGCACACTGTTTTCATACACTGCAACAGCAATTGCATCAGAAAAAAGAGGAAACAGAAAAGTATACCTGCCCTCCGAAAAGATAATTACTATACAACATTTATCTTACAATAAATGTTCTGCAGGGATGTCCCCGCAGCACAGAATAGATCTCCACTGCCTGCAGGTAAGGGCAAGAGCACCATAATTCAGAGGGCTTCACCTCAGATGAATTATGACCTCCAGTCTTGCTCATGAGCAGGGAAGATCAATATCTCAGCTACTGCACTTTATCATCTTTATAGAGAACAGGAGATGAATAAAAAATTATACTTTTAACTTTGAATAATTTCATGAGAAATGCTCAGCTATCAACTCCTGTTCTGAAAAGAAAGTTATAATTATGTTTGACCTGAGCACTGAATCGTGATAGAGATGTGGTAGTGCAAAGAGTAATATATGCAGTAGCTGAAGATCTTGGAAACTGAGCCCTGCTGTAATGTCATGACTGTACTCGGCACCTTTTTCTATTCTGCTTTTCAGTTATGTGCAGGCAGGTTTAGAACTAATCATATTTACTGAGCATGTATAATGTGCCCTCTTAAAAAAAGAGTAATTGTAACTTGATTGCATTTATTTCAGCATTTTTGTTTAAAGGTGCTTTGCATTGAAATGACTCCGTATTTGCATATTTTATTGAGACAGCTAGTGATAAAACTCATCAGGCACTGCAATTAAATATTGTGTTTTTCTAGGAAAGAATGCCAATGTATGCAGTGTTGTTGGAGAGAAAATGTTCTGGGAAAAGAAAACCAAAAATTTCAGGGCCTAAGTGCTGCTTGCAGCAAAGCGCATCCAGCTTTACACAGCTGAGGGAGCCATAAGATGTCTGGACTCCTGTGGTGAGTGGGGAAGAATAGCAATTTCTGAAAGGTGATTTAGCTCTTAACAAATCATCCCCTGGGAGCATCTCAGCTTCTAATTAAAGTGGCTTAAAGTAGGTCCTTGCAACTTGCACTGACAGTACTAGGCGCTGAGACACTCAACATCTGAAAAGGGAAGATGGCATAACATGAGATTTGTTCTTAAAGTGGTGCCACTGAAAACACTGTTGAAGCTGAAACTGTCCTTTTTTGCAGCCACACTCTCTGAACTGGTCTGAGTGCCAGACACGTAGGACGAGGGAGACATAGGAAGGGAATGGGGCTGCTTCATACTGAGCCTACCCCAGCAAACATCCTTTCTCCTTGATCCTCCTTTCCACAGTGCTCCAGACTATGCCATGCAGGACCTTCTGCTGCCTCTCTAGTCCTACACAAGAACCTATGCAGGGTCAGGGCCACCACCTAGAGCTAAGGCTTGGAAAAAAATGTTCAAAGGCCTAAATGCCTGAAGGGGCTAAATTGGAGTTTTTACAGGACAGGCTGAATAGGTTCTGCTTGAGTTTTTAAAACATCTGAAGTCTGAATAGGTATTGAAATCAATGGGTAGTAGGTACTGCAGCAATTCTGGAATTCTCAGGTGATGTCTACCTTTACTTGTCTTAAAGCCTAAAAATTGAGCAGGGCATTTACAAAGGCACCTTTAGGAACTTACGGTCTCTGACTACGCTTTGGGTTTGCTTTCACTCAGTGGAGAGAGGTTGGCAGGAGTCTCCCTGTGCCCTTTCAATGGCCCCCTTTGTCCAGAAACTACAGAAGAAACTTAAGATAAGTAACCATTACTAAGCCCCACATTGGGTAAAGCAACCATCAGAGTAGGCTTTGATGAGACATTGACTCTGTCTTGTTGAAAAGGAAATTTAAGTTTCTGAACGCCACTTTGAAAGCATTACCCTTGGTTCCTGCAGAGCCTCAGAAACTGTCAGATTGACACTTCACTTATTATTTTTCTTTCTAGTTACACCAATATTTCTAAAAAGAATCAGGGCACATAAAGGCTGCAGACTCCCTGAGGCCTCTTTGGAATTGCCACAGCTCTTACACATCAAATGGACCATTTTCCTCTACTAAATCTTGCTTTCACACAGAAAACCTGATCACGCAGGACATGCTATAAACGTGAACAAAAATTAAGGAAATTAAGTTCTACAAGCAGACACAAATCAATATAGAAATTAATCCATTCAGAAGAGTAAGTCAAATGGTGCAGAGCAAAAATAGTAGGATGTTGCATCTTTTAGTTAAAAAATTTGCAACTTATTTTGTAGCAGACTCTAGGCTTCAGGTCAGGAGCACAGACTGAACACAAACTGCACATATGTATTATCCTACGTGCAATAGGCTATTCTAGCATTCCAAATGCTGTGTGGACACGTATTACCAGAGCTCTCCAATACCCTCCTTTTCTCCAATATCTTAAATAACCTTCTAAATCTTACCTTGCATCAAGATATCATCCTTTAAGACAAAAGTTTTAAGTATCCTTTTTCACATATTGCTGAAAAAACATTTTCACATATGTATACAGTCTCAATATCATTTGGGGCGGTTGCTTTTGATTAACAGAGGCTTATTCCAAAGATTTCTATGTTTTGAAATGCTTAAGTACCATTTTATTTAATCTTAGGATTTCCAAAACACTAATTCAGTGCTGTTAGCAATGTGCTGGTACTCCTTCATGAAAAGTTGCATACATATCTAGGGACAATTAACAGAATTTTTAGCTCTATTCAGGCAGATAGTCATCCACTTGCAAAGTAGTTCTACAAAGCAGTTGTAGGAAGTAATATCCCCTCCCCACCATTCCCACTGCTCATATAAGTAAAAGAAAATTATATTTCAAGGTCAAAGTTTGAAAAGAGGCCTCTCTCCTTGTGGAAATACAGGTACAGTCAGCAAAACCACACCTTTTCAAATCCCTTTAAGAAATGGCAGTGAGAGATACATTCAGGAAGACAAACCAGGCCTCTCATGTCATTAAAGGAAGCTGATGAATGATACACACTAACGCTCCTATCCTCTTCTTGTCATTAAGCATAAGGTCTGAGGCCAATAACCTAGACACATTGAGGACAGACCACCAAATCTTTACCAGCATCTTGAATTTTCACTTCCTCCCTGATCTCTCTTAGAAAGGAGGCAGCTCTGCCCTGTGGTATGAAAAAAAGGAAATGGAATTTGGCTTTCTACCAGCTATCTTTCACAAAAAAACATCCACTGCTTCTCAGTTGTCTTTCCCTCTCCCCTCTTAGCATCAGCATTTTCTTTCCCATTCCAAAGCAATGTCATGCACCAATGCAAGACTTTTACAGCAGAAGAGACTGTAAAATAATCACCTTGGTTCTTGTATTCAATTTCTTCTTGTTTTAGAATATAGGTACTGGGGTTTTTCTTTCCTTCCTTCCTTGTTTGCTTCCCCCTAATATATGGCTGTGAAGATGACTAATTACCACAATAGTACTATAGAACACATGTGGATAGATATACCAAAATCAAGACTATTTTTACATTCTCTCCCATTGTCCATTCGTTAACATGTTTGGCCACCAAATGAACTGCCATGACAAGAACGAGTCCTGGTTGTTTTTTTTTTTAATCTGGCTTTGGGAACTAGGAATAATTTACCCTCACTGTTGAAGCACTTCAAAACTCATGCTGAAATCATACTGAGAACACAACAGAGGAATACCTGTTCATTCATAAATTTTTACTACTGACGAGAGCAACGAAAAATATTTCTAATTGTGCAAGCAGGGGGCAGTGTAATGCTGATTTTCAACAAACAGTTCTATTAAAAAGAGAAAGAAAAAGCTCCAAAAAGAACTGGTAATCTCCGTTCTGGCTGTATTTTGTTTTTCCCTATTGCTGCGCCCTTTTCATTGCTCACTTCATAGTTATTTCAAGAGAACAAAAAACGTGGAGAGAAGGACTGACACCCATTAGACCCAGCAAGCTGCAACAGGCACGATATAGTTTCCCATATTGTATTCCCCTCTCATTTTGCCTCATTCCACCTTGGCCACACTGTTTCCAGGAACAACAAACCCTTAAAAAATTCACCCAGCTACAAGAGAAGACAACAGTGTGGCTCCAAACCATGTGGCTGGTAACAAACAACAAGCCCTTTAGAGGCACACTGAAACCAAGTATATTTGCACAGATTCAAAGGGTAGAAAGCCAAACCAATTTCACACACAGCCACCCACCTCACTCACGCCAGCCCACACTCAGGCTTGTAGGAGACCGAGTCGCACCGAGACACCTCTAACCTCAACAAAACTTCCCCGCACCTAGCTGGCGACCGACATTAGAGCCAGGACACTTCTCAGAGGAGCTGAAAGGAGAGCCAGCTCTGGAAGAGGCAGAGCCCCGCGGCTGCCCGCCGCTCCCCGCAGGGGCAGAACCTACATGTGAGCATCGGGGCCGGGTCCGCTTCACCCGAGAGGCGCGGGGCGCGGCTCGGCGCAGCCCCCCATGGAGCTGCCGCTGTCCCCGGTGCTGAAACGCCGCTCAGCGCGGCCGGACGGGGCGGGCGCTGTCCGCGGTGCTGCAGCCGCCGCCGGCGCGGTCGAGGCGGTGCCTCATCCTTATCCCCTCGGCGCTGCTGGGGCAGAGCTCCCCGGGAGCGCCGGGGATTCGCTTCCTGGAGGAAGAGCCTGCTGCGAGGTTGGCATGTGAGTTGCGTTGTCCTCCCCGTCTTCCCTCCCCCTCTTCCCACGCCGTTGTCCTCCTGTAGGTGTGGATTTAGTGTTTTTTTTTCCCCGGCGCGCCCCCTTCTCGGCCGGAGCTGGGCGAGTGCCCTTGCGCCCTCCCAAGGGCTGCCCCAGAGCAGGCGTAGCGAGAGCGCCTTCCTGGAGAAGGCAGGGCTGCCTGCAGCCTGCCCAGCGGGGCGGGGGGCTCCGTCGGGGGCTCTCCCCCTCACACGCCGCACGTCTGCCTCATCCGGCTGTGCCGCCCCTCCGCTGGGAGTGGTTAGTGCCGCTTCTCCCCGTCTGCCGTGCCCAGGTTGAGATCGTTTTCTGCCTTGCCTAGGAAAGCTTACCTCTTAGGGGGTGGCCGAGGAGGGGTGTGTACGTGTGTGTGGCGGGAGTGGAGGGAGGGGGAAATGAAACCAATGCGCAACATAATCAGTCAATGCAATCAATTCCCTCTTTTGCTTGGCAGAGGAGAACCGCCAGGACAACAACTTCAAACAGCACCCGGGAGCACCGGTGCACCCTTCTGCACTCTATCCCAAGCGGTAAGAGCAGGTGTTCTTTCCAGGACCCCCCCAGGATGCTCCCACTGCTTCCCACACAGCTCCAGCCACACAGGGCTCTCCAAGCCCTGTCCTTCCCCATCCGTGCAACTCCCCTGCCCACCTCCTCCTCCTTACCTAGACACAGGGATCCCCACCTCATCACGCACCCCATTGCAATTACCAAATAACGCCAGCCCGCCTCACCTGGTGTGTCTCCGGGAGTCTAAGCCTGGAGGAAACCCCGTGCTTGGAGGGGTGACGGTGGGAGGCAGTGCAGGGCTCTCTGAGCAGCACACGCGAGAGGATGGCAGGATGTTGATTTGCCCCCCAGTTCTCCCTCTCCCACCCCCTCACAGCGCTGATTAAGAGGAGATTTTTCACCAACTTTCAGTCTCAAATCTGTGTAATCAACTCGGCTGAAGATGCTATTTGATGGAAACACCTGAGGGAAATGATGGGCACAGGCACTGATCATTTTAGCAGGGACTACTGAGAGCTTGGTGTGGCTTCTGTAGAGGCACTATAAAAGCATCCCAGACCATGCCTTTCAGAAACCCTTAAAGACAGCTGGTGCAGGGCTTTCATCCCACATCCCCAGACAGCCTGAGCTGTACTCACAGTTGTGAGGAGGGTGAGCCTTTTCCTACTAAGAGGTTTTATAGCTTGAATAAGGGGGAGAGTGTATTAACCTCTAACTATTGTGGGAGGCACCCATACCTGCAGGATTCACTGCACTCTGTTTTGACACTGTCTTCCTGTGCTGATACCTCCTGTCCTCTAAAATGCACTGACTGCTTTGTTCCTGCCCCCGTTTATGGGTTCTTGGAGTTCACTGAGAAAGTCAGGAGCGCCCAGATGGGTAAATATATGAATAGGGTGTGGATGTTACAAGGCTCAGGGGAGAACAGCATTCTGTGGGGAAAGACATCCTGTGAAAAGAAGAGAAAAAAACAAAAAAAGGGGGGGGAAAAAAAAAGAAGAGATAGACTCCACAGCTATACACTCACTTATGCTGTTGAAATAAACTTGAAATGATATATTGCTGCACAGACACAAATCTCTGCTTTAGGGAGCTAACACAGCTTAGGGGTAAGAGCAACCCCTCTCTTTTGTTTTTGGACAATTTTTTCTCCAAGAAAAAAATAGCCCTCCAAGTATCTTGGTATTTGTCCGGCCCTTCCCCCTTCAGGGTTTTATTTTCTGCTGTTCAATACTTGTCTGTCACCATAACAAATTAATTAAGCATCAAACATATTTACAGGCTCTTGCATTAAAAGTATTTAGATTTCCTTTCTAAGGCTTGGCAATACTTGCAAAAGGTCAACTTACTCACTTTTTTTTCTTAATTGGGTAGATGGGAAGTAGAGATTAGACAAAATCAGCATTTTTTTCGTTTATTTTATTCATGGACAGTATTGCCAGGTTATCTGAAAAATATTCGGTTTAGGGTTGAACATGTGATTGATTTGACTAAACACAGGTAATCTTTCTCCCATATATATCCTGAAAAAAATTCAGGTATGGAATCAATGTACTGAGTCACTGCTCCATGTGTCTATACATCTGCAGTTATGTCTCCTGGTCCTTCTTAGTTCTAACTCCACTGGAAAACATTCCCCACTTACATTTTCATGCACATCTTTTTTCCTAAAAAAAATATTCAAGCCCCAGCAATGTCTAGCACTTAGAGTTATCAGGAGGACCTTCTTAATAATCTTAATAATCAACAGCTTACCCAGCTCATAAATCTGCAGCTGATAAAATACTGACAGTACTCCCAATTGCAATTAATTATGTCAGATTAACAGATGAGAAGCAAAAACTTGGGAGGGAAAAAGGGGGCTGAGGAAGTCTATAGTCTGTCATTATCAATGCACATTAAAAATATTCAGACTACTGTTGTAGGTTTCTCAGAATTAGTGGGAACCCACAGTTACAGAACCAAGAAATCTTACACCTGGATCTCTTAAAAGGCATTTATCACAAGGTTCTGAACTTCTACGAGTTGCCTTTCATCTTGATTAGCTTTGCATTTTGCTATTGCAACAGTTTCACATGAAAAGAGTGTGCTGAGAAATCTATTTCTAATATTATGCAAACCCCTGACTAAAGTCTTTAGTCAATAAGAATTACAGAAAACTTGGGGTTTTTTCTGCACATCATCAACTATTTGCGTTGTTGTACACTGTACCAAACCTGTCCTTACCTCACCAGGGGCAAGAACTCTTTATGAAAGAATCGAGTTGTTATTTGCTTCATCTCACCTGTATCTTTAAAACTAAACAAAACACATAGCAAACGTTGCATCCTACCAAAACCAAGCAAGCACACGTTTCTCTGCAGGAACAAAAATGTGGAAACAGTTAAGCAATTTTAGAAGTCGTGGAATTGTATAGTTATGCCATGACATTGAATGAATGAAATATGGAGACTTCAAATTCCTCTCAAGGTTTGCAGTTTTGAAAGTTTTTGAGTTCTTATTGAGCTCAGTATTTTTTTATCCTCAAATATTACTGCATTCCCAGACATATTGCAGAAAGAGAATTGCATGAGAAGGCCTTAAAATGAATGTGAAGTTCTACTTTTGTTTGCTCAGGTCTGACGTTTCAGACAGTTATTCATATGCCACCAAAAAAGACTGAGGAAAGCCTTGTTGGGGGAAAAGCTTAAATGAAATAGAACAAAAAGACTCAGAAATCACGGTATTAAACTTCTGATTCATTTTCAGAGTAGTTAATTCTCCAGTTACTCAGCAGAGTCCTCTCTGCTGTCTCTTAATCATTTCCACTGTTCAACGCCTTTACTGCTGTCACAACCAGAACAAACCAGAACACAAGTGGAAGTTCAGCAATGATTTGTCAGAAGAATTTTTGCTTCCATTGATAAACATTTTTTCATTACAAAACCTTTTTGTCCAGAGACTATTGTTTCATTTAGTCACTGATAACCTTGACTTGATCCTTCCTTCAAACGCACGCATGTGTTAAGCACCAACTTTTCAAACTAACCTTCTCAGCTAAAACATAAACAATAAAGCAAAAGCATTAACAGTACAAGCAAGCTTGGTAGGGTTCCATCTTTTTTTCTTTTTTGTACTGCTCCCTGCTCCTGTTCCCCAGACCTGAAACGACAACCAAAGGATCAGGACAACAGAAGCAGAGTTCTGCTGTGCTTTTGGAGAAGCCAGGCCAAGAAAGGTGGGGAAGGAGGAATGGTTGAAACTGGCCAGCACTTGCGAGACGTGGGCAACCAAAAGCATGTATCATTTCCTACCAAGCGCACGTAGATCTAGCTGTACCAAAGTCCTACTACTCATAACTAGATATTAGCACATAGGCCTATCTTGCATAATCTTTAAAAATTCAAGACGATAATTACAACACATATAGCATGTATTTCTAATTATTTCTGGAGTGGTACCCACCTGAACCAGCTTTGACTCAGGAACAAAAGGCAAAATATTGCTTTACATCTTTATATTACTTTTACCGTCTCATGAATTTTCCATTCTCCAGAGCTATTGGTGGCGATGACTGGCAGCTTACAAGGGTATCTATGAATAGTAACCCCACTGGCTGTACAATCTCATCTAATATCCTTCCATATGAAAAAAGTGAAATAAATGCCAAAGCGTCCTCATATTAGAAAGCATAGTAAGTGGAATACATTTTGATTACTCACTCTCTGCCTAGCTGTGAACCATTATATTTAAGATGGTTTTATTCAATTCAGTGACATTTTTTGCTCTTTTAACTACTTCTTTTACTGACCTAACTATTTCAGTATAATTTTACTAAGACTAGCAGCAATCTACCCCCAACAAAGATAAATTTGATCGTAAGTAAGTGATATCCCTCAGGTAAGAGAAGTAGCAGGGGAACAAAAGTGATTTAAGATACTACCAGCAATAGGATTGGTCTGGCAAGTGCCTATTTCATTTAACTCATTTTATTTCAAGAACAATTTATATGATAATCAGATCTGGTGCAATTTTTTCCCATTAAAAGTAAGCGATCCTTACATGTCAAAAAAGAAGTCTTCTGTTAATAGACTGGACAGTTAACATTTGAATGAGAAGAAACTCTGGAATACAAATAAATATGTTTAATTTCTTATAGAACCTCATTCCAGTTATAGGTTGATGTTATAAATATGGAAAAAATATTTATTTACAAGTTCAAAAGCTAGGGAAATTTAAGCTGGAAAGGTAGAAATTCTATTCCTTTCTTTTAATAAACATAACCTATGCCCTTCCTTATATTACATACCCATTTCCTTCTAAAAGTTATGACTAGGTTTTGTCAAGGTCATATCATAGGCAGTGATATTTCTATATGTATCTTGGTAGACATGGCTGCAGAGAGCATTGTACCTATATTTTTTGATGCTTATTTTAACAGCAGTGACTGTCCTTTATTCTCTATGTGAAACATTACCTGCTGTATATCCTTTGCTGCTTATAGAAGTGCATGTGCACGTGCGTGAGTTTTTGCTGCTGTTTGCCACCAAACAGCACAATGCTGAACCTCTGCAAACCTCAGACATCACTTTACCAAAAAAAAAAAAAAAAAATTTCAATTTCTCCATGTTTGCTTAGACTCTCATTCAACACAACAACTGAATGGATGCGTAAGTGCCTGCTCAAACCCAGACTCATCCACTATACCACTGTGAACTCATGTTCAAAGCCACACAGGTGCACGCATGTGACTACCAAAAATATGAAGAAGAGAGTTTTCCTCTGTGCTGACACCAATTCTTTAAACTCTGCATTCCTGGTGATTCTGCAGGTCAGGATCACATCGGGGTCTGGAAACAACACCGTACAACACCTTTTCCTACATTTTCTTTTCATACAACAGCAGCTGGAGACATTGCCCTGCAGCTTTCTTAAAGATTTCTGGACAGAAATCCGTGGAAGGCTACATGCTTACAAACACCTTATCAACCCTTACCCTGTACAATAGCCTTTCTGTTCTCCTCCAGTTTCATTGCTTCTTCCCAAAGTTTACCAAAGCTTTCTAGAACCTTTCTGATTTTCTTCATTCTATTTCTATTTGTTAAGTGCTTGAGTATTTTTTGCTCATCTTCTCTGCATCTAAACCATTGCTTCCTTTCTCCTGAGGCTACAGGTTAGGGAAGAGTTGCCAGATGGCCACTCTTACACTTGGGCATATATTAATTTAGCCTTGAACTCTTCCCATTTCCCTTCTGAATCCTTTCCCTCTGCTGTCTTTTTTAATCAGATTTTATGCAACACTTCCTGCATGCTTCCCAAACATATTTGGTTACAAACCCCCTGGCCTTTTTTCCCCATGATACCTTCTCTTTCTGGATCCTACTCTAATTGCATTTAAAAGTCAGAGCATATGTCTTACTCTCATAATGATATCCCGTCTTAACATTTCTACTGATGTGTCCTGAATTACTTATATCTCAATTAAATATTACTCCCTCCAGAAGTATCATATAAGAGGACAAATCTGGAAGGATTTAGTCAAGCAAAGTTTTTCTTGAGGAAGGAAGATACAGAAACTGAGGAGTGATAGGAGAATAGCTGTCTCCAATAAAAAAAATTAATATGTATTTTGTGTCCAGGTACATTTAATTATCTGTTTCATTAGTTTATTTCCCTCTGAGACCTTCCCAGTTTTTTATAGCATTCTGTTCATCTTTTTGTTCCTTTGTTCGCAGTGTTGTAAACTGGCATAATTTCAAGGAAAAAGGATTTCATTCTAATTGCATAGTCAAGAACTTGTACATCTGTTAATGCCAAATCTTCCTCTGTAAAATGAAATAACTACCTATGGGAAAAGAACTTCACAAGGTACAAAATTGCATACAATTGTGTGATTACTACAGAGAGTATTCACAGTAATTGTGTGATTTTCCCGTATTTTTTTTTATTTCCTTACAAGTATTCCCATGGACAAGATTATTGATAAGACTCATCCTTAAAACATTGTACATACAGAAACATCAACATAAGACTTATTGCTACTTCACTTTCATGAGAATTAATACACACAACGAACAGCTGAAATAAGAGCCCTGAAAAAGAAGAACATGGTTTTTGTTGTTTGGGGTAAAAACATCTTTATATACTGAATATTTGAGGGGGGGGGGGGGGAAGACATAAAAAAATCCTAGATATTCTGTGCAAGAATCAGAACATAATAGGAAATTGTCTTTTCAGAAATTGTTTTCTTGCAAAACAAAAATACAGAATTACAAATTCAGAACTGATTTTTTTTACATGCCATTATTTATATTTCAAAAGAGACATTTTTTCTTCTATGATAGTAAGATACTTTATACCTACTTTCACTATCTGGTTCTAGAGTGTAATCTGTAAATACGTGTCGTGGTTTAACCCCAGTTGGCAACCCAGCCCCACACAGTCACTTGCTCATCCTCCCCCACCAGTGGGGTGGGGGAGAGAATCAGAAGGGCAAGACTAAGAAAACTCATGGGTTGAGATGAGAACAGTTTAATGACCTGTCCTGGTTTCAGCTGAGTTAGAGTTACTTTTCTTCCTAGTAGCTAGCATAGTGCTGTGTTTTGGATTTAGCATGAGAAGAATGCTGATAACACACTGATGTTTTAGTTGTTGCTAAGTAGTGCTTAGGCTAGTCAAGGACTTTCTNTTATTACTATTATTATTATTATTTTATTTCAATTATTAAACTGTTCTTATCTCAACCCGTGGGTTTTCTTACTCTTGCCCTTCCGATTCTCTCCCCCATCCCACCGGGGAGGGGGAGGGTGAGCGAGCGGCTGCGTGGTGCTTAGTTGCCGAGTGGGGCTAAACCACGACATGACCGAAATAAAATAACAACAACAACAAATTGTAATGAAGAGGGAAATAAAAAAAAAAAGAACGAAAGGAGAAAGAGAAACAAAACCCAGGAAAAACAAGTGATGCAACCGCTCACCACCCGCCGACCGACACCCAGCCAGTCCCCGAGCAGCGATCGCTGCCCCATGGCCAACTCCCCACAGTTTCTCTACTGAGCATGATGCCACATGGTATGGAATAGCCCTTTGGGCAGTTTGGGTCAGCTGTCCTGGCTGTGCCCCCTCCCAGCTTCTTGTGCGCCTGGCAGAGCATGGGAAGCTGAAAAGTCCTTGACTTAGTATAAACACTACTTAGCAACAACTAAAACATCAGTGTGTTATCAGCATTATTCTCATACTAAATCCAAACCACAGCACTATACCAGCTACTAGGAGGAAATTTAACTCTATCCCAGCCAAAACCAAAACAATATGACATCATTTATGTGGAAAAATGCAAAATATCAATGTCATAATATGTTTTTAAAACAAATGTTTAAACCCATTTTAAAGAAACGGCCACTCCGTGGAAAATGTTATGTCAACACTAAGTTTTCAGTTCTGGTTCAAATTTTGAGCACAAAAATGTTCTTGACTTTTCAACCCCCCAGAAGTACGCACTGTTCCTAGCCCTTTCAAAACACTATATTTTTGATGCCCCTTAGGGGATGAACACAAACTCTACCAATGACAGAACAAAGCCTCAGCTGTGCCATGCTTATCCTGTAGGTACCTGAAACCATCGGAGGTTAAACAGGCATGGTATCAAAGCTGTTTTTCTCATCCCCCTACTTTTCATCGGGGTAATTTGGAGTAGCTTAGTGCTGTAAAGTAATTAAGTGCAGCTCTAAACTCCCACAGGGACTGTCACCAAGGCCAAAAAGCAAGAGGACAGAAATCCTCCTTATGGCCAGCGTGGTCCTGAGAAGCCTCTTGCACAGAGACAAGATCCCGAGAGCCCAGAGACAGCTACGCTTCACAATTTCTCTCTTTCACAGGGGAAATTAGATAACACTTTGGGATAACTTTTCAATTTCTTCAAGCATTTGAAGAAGCCAAGAAACAAAACCAAGATTAACTGTGTTTGTCTAAAAGATTTTCCACCTAAACCTTTATGCACTGCAAACCATACACAATTTAGGACAGATGATGATCTGCTTCATTCAATCTTATGCTCATTCAGAAGATCCTTCAGTAATACCCCAAGCTACAAAATGAAAAAGCTTAGCCTTTGAAATCGGGGTTCCCATTAAACTTTCACTTCAGTACTTGCAAACACAGAGGGTTCAGACCGTATTGGTGACAGCTGAGTTGGTATACTTTAGCACCAACGTTGTGAACTTTTGTAGTTGGCAGCCTGTGTGTCCTAAAGCATCCTACTATGTGTCCTGGGCCTGAATGACAACATCTGAAAATACCGTTCTGAATCTGACTTGGCTTTGGCCTTTCTTCCTCTCTGGAGCATTATTGTAAACAGTGTTATCACCAGACCAAGCTTGTCTAAAGCACATCCGCTTATGGATGCTGCTGTGATGCCAGTGCTCTCAGAGTTATCAGCTAAAGCAAGCTAGCTGAAGGTGAACTCTCCAGCAGTACTTAAAAAACTTCTAATTTAAAAAAAAAAAAAAAAAAATCAGAAAAAAAAATTTAAGATATTTCAGAAAGAAGAAAGTTTTTTGAAACTTCTCCAGGACTGTCACTACTACCAGTCAAAAGCAGTTACTCTTGGAAATAGCACAGTGTGATCAGCAGTATTTGAGATCAAGGCCATACAATGGCCTTTTTTGGCTTTAAGACAGTGACAATGATGAAGGATCAGCTCATACACACATCAATCTCCCTATGTGAAGGAAACAAGGCTCAAAATAACTAAAGATTTCATACAGAAGACTGAAGTCCCCCTCAGCAACCTCTGGAGTCAATAAGTAAAAAGATTCAGATCTTGGGTAGGCAGACCCACCACTAAAAGCTGATGACAGAAAGATTTATTAAGTGCACCAAATTTAGCCTGGAGAAATCCCATGCATTTTCCAAAGTGTTTGACATAATATATCTACTCGTTGACTGAACAAAAGAGAAAATTAGCGAAGATGCCAGCTCAGTTCACAAAACCCCTAGTAAATTCCTTGTCCGCAGTATGTTGAATGAAGTCAGCAGGCTGCAGGCACTGTATTTATTTAATTCGTTCCTTCTGTCTCTGATCTTCCATCCCAAACACTTTCATCTCTAATAATTTTTCTTTCCTTAAAATAAAATCCACAAAAGAAGGGCTATTCCATATAACATTGTATCATGCTCAGCATGCAGTTAAGATTTGTGGATCCCTTGTCTTCTGCATTTTCAGCACAGAAGAGAAGATGAAGAAAGAAAACATGAACCAACACAGCCCTTCTGGTGACATTCTTCCAATGTTCATCCGCATTGGTTTTGTCAAGTCCACACATGAATGCTGTGAGAACAGTAGACAAGAAAAGCATCACCAGCCTGCAGTAGCTTCATCAGCTTCCCCCAGAAGTTATAAGAGAGTTTGTTACTGGCATCCTTCTCAGCTTTTGTAGCTCAAAAACAAAAAACAAGCAAAAAAAAAAAAAAAAATCTTGTTTGTGTACATGATTTAGCTCCTCTTAGCAAAATTTGTGTTAATGTCATCACTGTTGTGCTATGGAATATGAAAGGTGTACTAGAATCTCAAAAAACCCCAGCTCTCAACAGTATTTTAAAGTGTCCCCCAATTTGATACTTGCATAAAACGAACATAATAGTAGTTAACACATATGCCGAAGTGGAACCTGCCTGTGGTTGAATCCCAACAAAGCTGGGAAATTTCCTGCTCCTGGTAAATACAAAAGGGAAATCTGGGGGAGGGCACCAAGTCCTCCAAGTATCCTCACTACACAGAGGGCAGTTCACTTTGTCCCTCATACTACCAGCTTGCCCACACATTAGTGCTAGAAAGGAACTAATAGTCTACATGTGGTAGACTATTCTGCCCTATTCAGGGCAGAACCTGAAACAAATCCCAAAAGTAAGTGAATAAAATATTTTCCAGAACGAGAAAAGTCAGATTAACCTGTGTTATTATGGAGTGAACAAAGAGTGTTTCCTTCTGAACACCTTCATTCATGAGTGCATGAAGGTGGTGGTGAGAAGGGGGCTGAGGATCTCACTCTTTTGTTGAAAAACAATTTCAAAACATCTGAAATGCTTCAGTAAAACGTAGCAGTGTGAGGAAAGAATCAGATATGTTGAAACGTATTTGGGATGACTCAAAGGCTGAGGATTTATTTCATGCAACTGTTGTCCTCTAAAGGGTAAGTGTTCGGGCATCTTCTTTTGTCAACGGTCAGAAATTGCTTGCAGGAAATAGGCAATTGCTAGGCCTTCTGAAATACTTTAATAAAGAGTATTCACATCATGACAGCTTGACTGTGAGCTTCAGATGTGCCTAACAAAGTCCTTACTTTCAGTGATTAAAAAAATCAGCCTAAGAGACACTTTACACCAATAGATATCTTTCTGGGTGTTTTTCCTAATTTGGCAAAGTCTATTTGTCTTCCAAGGACAAGTTTATTTGTCCAGTAAGATAACCTTATATCTGCCTGAAAAACACCCACGCAACAAAGGTATTACATAAACATTAATCTGAAGACTAATTTAAATAGTTATCTGTATTAGATACACGATACCTGGCTTCCAACATTAAATTTTATTATATGCTGTAAGTGAAATGCTACAGATAATAAATTCACATCAGATCTCTTTTTGAAGGCTAGCAGTCAATTACTTGCCTTTCTTAAGCACCTAGGCTACTGCCTTTGCTTCCTCTGCCTTGGATATGAGAAACTCAAGAAAGGAATAGAGCTCCTCTTCTTCCTTTACCTCATCTTTTGCACAGTGCACCAATACTTAAATTATATAAGATCTCTCTTATCACTCTCAATGCAGTCTCTGCTAAATGAAGTAAGCTCAGAGATAGGAGTTTTAAGCTCACAATGAGTTTCGATATTCGGATTAAGAAGGTGCAACCTTAATCAGAGCATCTTTCTCCTATCCATTGCAAACCAGCACTGCACCCGGCAACGCCACGCCCTGCAGTACTGTTATTACCATCTTTATTTCTCTCTCATCATTCATTGTTTCCTCGTGGATTCAGTACAGGCAACGTGCAGAATGAACTTGAAGCAAGTATCCCAACATGCCACAGGATACTGTCACAGATGGGAAGCACCAGATTCAGCGCAGGGAGTTATTTAACTCTACCATAACATAACAGTTCAGAAACTCTGTTGCACACCTCTATTCAGCAATATTAGGTATGAAATTTTACAGTTCTAAAAAGTCATGATCATTAGTAATCAGTCACACATGGATATCACTGGGGTTCTTGCTTGGTACCCAAGCAAATCGAAGACGAAACAGCCTCTTAGCATCTATTTAGCAACCTGGGGATGAAGGGGTTAAATACCGTGCAAATTCCTTCAACATCCATTCACCAGGGGACCAATGTAATCCAACTGGTATTGCTAGGCCAGGGCATGCCTTGCAGTAAATCAGTGTGTATGCCAATTGACTTCAAATAAGTTTCTATTCCATTGCGTTTACTACCCCGATGTACTTTGTTTTCTTCATGTGCCTAGAGCACATATTTCTTGCTGTTTACTATTCTGGAAAATGAGCTTTGTGAATGAACCCCTCAGAGCATTTGAAATGCACTTTATTTTAAAGGCAGCAGCATTTGAGCATCCTTGAAACTGCATGCTTTGTTTCATGATAAAAACAAAATGTCAATGCTATCACCTTTGAGAGTCAGGAAAAATAGGTCTTTCATTCCTCCATGTCAAGTACAGCTGTAATTCACTTAAAGTTATACCTGGCATGCTCCTATTTTGCAAGGAAGGATGCAAGAATCAGATTTACAAATAATAGAGACAGACCATTCATGCCACATTATCGTAAGTATCATGGTAAAAACATTACATACCTTTCAAACAATGCTGAAAGATTTGGAAATCTCTCTGGCCTTTTACATTCTGGATTTCACGTCGTATCTTTTGTGAACTTAACTGGTATGATAAATACTTCATGCTTATACTCTGATTTTTAATCTATATAATAATCAATGGCAACATTTAAGAATCCTGCATGAGATGACTGAGCTTTGAGTAACTTTGCCTCCACTGTTGATAGGTAAAAAATATACAAGTGTTTTGAGCAAAAGATGATTGACTATCACTCTAAAAAAAAAATTTCAAACATCTTTACTAAAGTGTGTTGCATGCTGAGTATAAGGCAATATAAAATATTACACACTGAGCCCAGAACGGTAATTCTTTCCAGAACACATCTGTGGTTATTTAATATCTCTGCTACCTATCGCTTTCCCTGCCTTTCAGAAAGGGATGGTACAAGCTAAAGGACATAAATAAGAGAACATTTTCTTCTTTTTTAACCAGACATTTGTTTTAGGAAAAAAATGTGATCATTGAAACAGTGGTGAAAAGCAGGTTCTCTGTGTCCCTACTTATTTTCCTTTCTTATGCCATTCAGCTCGGACTCAGAGATCAAACACACTATTTATTCTTCAAACAGTACCAGAACTACACAAGGAGGTTAGCGGACTGATGCATATGTGGTAAGAGCAGGAAAACATGAAAGAAGATTCCTTTTACTCAAACACAGGTCAGGCAGATGATAGTCTGACAAAGTATGCATTGGTTTTCTCTATTTACTGTTCAAGACATGCAAGACAGACAAGCTATGAATCATGAAGTTTAATTAAGCTGCAACTCCATTAACTAAGATCCTCCAGGAATTACCCAGTCATCATTCACCTGCAGCAGGTCATCCTTCCTTCTGTCTTCTCCACCTAGTGAAAGGAGCTTCCATTGATCCCTCACAATTCAGTTTGAGCTTTGCATGAGAAGCTTGCTGCTAGAGCAAGTACCTGCCTTCTTTCTATGTCTTTTAGGGGTGGGATTTATCTTGCCTTACTTCAGGGTTTTACAGAACAGAGAATGTAAAGACAATCTTAGTGGGACTTACAGTTTCTTTCCTTTGACTACAAAAAGAAACAAACACTCCTGGAGTGGGATGTGATTTACTTAGATGATTCAAATCTGTTCTTAGCGTACCTATTCTCCTCTGGACAAGAAATTAACGTAGACAGTGATTTCAGGTATGGTTATAGACATCTGAGTCTGAAAGGATAAATCCCACTTTTAGAGACTCAAGCTACTATTTATAAATTATCTAAACACCTAATGGATGCTCAAGCCTGAACATTTGCCACAAGACGATTGCCCTGCATGCATCCATCCAGCAAAGTGTTCCTGAATTTGGAGAGTTAACAATTGCCTAATATTAATCAGAAACAAATCTATTCACCAGATGTAGACATGCCCCTCATCTTTCATAATTCCAGAACACATTATTTAGGGGGTTTAGATAATTTCCAACTTTCTTTCAAAGAAAGCACAAGATAATTCACAGTCTACCCATCCTGTTGTCTTCTTGACCCAAATCAAGCCTGACAGCTCCGTTTTCCCATGACTTTTGTTCCAGAACTTCAGATCAGTTTAGAAGCCTTTCCCTGAAATACAGTAATCATAATCTCACCCTAAATCTTTCTCTGTCCTGACACTGAACTTTAAACCTCAAACTGCTTTCAGTCTTTCTTGTTAAAACCAACAGTCAATGACCCATCACTTTTAAGTTCCTATTTCAAGCTGAGCCAGAAAAACTGTTGCTTCGGTTCTAGAAAAGCGAGATCCAACTAACTGTACGAGCAGCAAACCTTGTTATTCTAACTCTCCTTTTATCCCGGCCAGTGACAAGTCAGTATTTTGCAAAGCAGCTGCCTGGCTAGAGCTCTGCTGTGCGGAAGTGTTTCCTGAAAAAATTACCCAAATCTAATTACCATGGTTTCTGCCCTCGTGGTTAGCAATAGACCGTAGATTTGCATTGCTCAATAAATAACGTGATTGCTGCTGTTTTATCTATTATTATGGTTTCATGGTGGTGACCAGAATAAATCCTCTTTCCAATGATCATTTAAACAAACAGGCAGGTCAGATTTTCCCAATCTTTACAAGGATTGTTGGTGCTTTTGCTGGAATCTGTAGAATTTTTGTGACAAAGTCCCCGAGAATCAATAAAGTTTCAAATGAAGCCAGATTAATTATTTTTTGTCTTCTTACAAACACAAAACAATGAAGCATTATGGGGTGGTACAGATTAACCTGAAGGTATAGCACAGCTCTCAGTTTAGCACACCCTAACACAGCCAGTGTGCAAACAGAGCCAATGCTTTCTGGAGGAAAAAAAAAAATGGACCTGTCTGTCTGGGTCTTGGAGCCATCCTCATAGACCTGGACCAAACCATCATTTAGAAAACAATGTCAACCGTGTCAGCAACTTCACTGTAAAAAGGCTGATTTCATCAGCGGTGTAATTTGGATAGGGCAACTGGCACTCATCCCAGCCTTCAGGAGAGGCTTCATGGTATTAAGACAAAGTCTGTGGCCAAGACTTGTAAACTATAGCATTAAGCAAATTGTCTTTCCGTGATTGGTTTTATTTGTTTGTATATGTGCATCTTATAGCAGTAGAAAAGGAATATTCTGTAAATTTTTGCTATATGCACTCAGTCCACAACCAATTTTGAAAGCCAGATAAAAAGACCTTATCTCCCCAACACACAGATAGACAGTCCTGTCAAAAAGAGGTGATCCATGAAAGCTGTTTATCTTTTACTGTTCTTCTGAGAAACTCGGAAGGGCAAGAAGGTGCATCTTAAAGAGATTTATCACGGTGATAATGGGAGAGGAGAGAAATCTTTCTTTTTCAGAGCTTTAATAGATACCCAACACTATTTCCTCCACCAGTTTAGAATTTTAAGAGATAACTCAAGGGATAATGTGTGGGTTTGTCCATCCGTTGCAGCACACACAGTACATAGGAAGGCCGGGGGACTATTTAGCAGTATCTCTGGCTCAGTGGCACCAGGATATGACCAAAGGTCTAAAATAAACCTAAACCCAGTAGGTAGAAATACCACCGAGTTTACAGGGCTTCCCTTGAGGCTGATTATCCACGACACCTCGAGACAGTGTGAATGATGCTCCTCCTGAAGCTTTCCTGTCCATTTTTTTTTCTCATAAATAAAGATGCTAAGATGATAACTGGAGACAGATTGACGTAGTTTGATTCCCATTTCTGACCAGTGTGAGTTTTTCTAAATGTTTTTTTTTAATGCTTATTTTGAAAGAGGCTAACCATCAGCAGAGTCTAATGCTTCCTCTGCTAACAGGCTTCCCTGGAAAACTTTAGAAAATAGCACTGAGGGTCCTGTTCAGGCTTGCATCAAGGAAATACGCCACCTTTTCAAAATGGTTTTCTTTCAGGAAGAGGGATTGTTTTTACCTAAACCAAACACGAGTAATTGGTAGAGATGGAGGTCACTGGCAGCTCTACACTTTCACATTTCTTTCAGTATTCAGAAAGTGAGCATGCTATCTGCTTCTCCAGACTGCTGCTTTAACTGCAAGAAGGGCGAGAATCTTTTGCCCCTGCTCACTTTGAACACTGAATTGAACAAGGGAGATTTTATGGTTTTGTTCAAAGTAAACCCTTCAAATCATTCTGTTTAGGCTGCAGGGAAAAGACAAACAAACAAAACAACAAAAGAGTAATTTTTCCTTATAAAAATGCAGAGATTACAAGGTTGTTTCAGTATGTCAAAAGCAAAAATAAATGGGATTCAAAGAGAAATGTTTGTGCAGCATTGGCAAAATCCTTGTTGCACCAAATTTGAGTCAGTGTAAAGGTAGCTGCAAAGGCGGTTCCTGTCTCTGAGCAGAAATCCTTAGTAAACGTGCAACCTCCCTAGCAGCTTGTCTGCCTTCTTCATCTTGTTACGCAGCAAGGGGAATCCAAAACACCACTACTACAACCTCGCTACTTCCTGAGGCCAAAATCCATGCACTTCAGTACCTGCTGTGCTGGGTATAGAACCAGCTCTGCAGCTATAATAAGTAAAAAGGAGAGTCCGTGCTAGCAGACTAACCGAGCCTATGAAGATGTTTAGGAAGACAAGGAGGTGGCTTATAGGTACACCCAAAGCTCAGGTCTGCTCTTCCCTGGGGCTGTCCCTATATGGGTAGATAAACAGACAGATGCAGTTTCCAGATACGGCAACTTGCTGATTTTTTTGCTTTAAATTGGTTTCTAAAATGACCAGAAAGCAAATCCAACACTGGAGTATTTTTGGGAGATTGAAGGGAAAGATGCAGCTGCAGCCCCTTGTAAACCTAATGGGAAAATAAATTTCATATGAAATGAGGAGTGGATAATTATGTGTTGCTTAAGAAAACTGTTCCCTCCTAGAGCTCATTTTGTTTTGAACTTAAGTGCTGCTGGTGAATTTCTGTCTATGCAAAATGATTGGAACAGAGGAAAGCAGTCGGGAGAAGCCACACAAGAAGTCTGCATACAGGAGAAAGCAAATGCTCAAAATTAATTTGGCTTTTTCATATCAAAACATGGGTATTTTGGAGAAGGTGAAGTAGTATCTAATAAAAGAGAAAGCAGCATGCCAATTAAGAGAGGGATTTAGAGTGTTACATGCGAGTCAATGGATTTCTATTCCTTGAGGGGAAAAAAATTAAGTGCTTTAAAGGAAAAAATACAGCCTGCAGTTTCCCAATCATGTTTCAAAAGATAAATATGTCAATCATAGGAGGACACAATAGTTCCCATAAACCAACAGCACTATCTACACAGGGAGATGAGGCAAAACTGCAGGAGGCTTCTTAATGGTGCTTGAAACTGAAAGAAAATAAAATAACAGCAAAACAAAACGTCCTTTTTAAAGTGTCCCTTTGAAAGCATGCAGAGATTGGAAGGAATATGAAAATCAGATTCCTCTTAAACTGTGATTACAATGACAAGAGGATTTTTTCTAGGACATGCTATGCCGTGGTCTGCTCTGGAGGCAGTCAGAAGTGTACGAGTCAGGCAGAGTCATGGTGAGGGCAGAAACAAGCCGGCTCCAGGTATGAAAACCCTGAGGCAGCTCAGGGCAAAACACTCATATAAATACTTCAGCACCGGCCTGGATGGAAAAAAAAAGGAATTTCTTGGCCGAACAAAAAAAAAATGAGGCAAGACACATAATGACAAGAGAGACTAGGCACAGTAACTATGCAATTAGTGAAAGAAATTTTTACAAGGATTGCTATGTTCATTTTAGGTCACACTTTTTGAATTCACAGAATCAAAGGCTGACTGAAGTTGGAAAGGGACCTCGGGAAGTCATATGGTCCAACCTCCTGCTCAAGCAGGACCACCTAGAGCCAGTTGCCCAGGTTCATGACCAGATGACTTTTCAGTGTCTCCAAGGATGGAGACTCCAGAACCTCTCCAGGCCACCTGTGCCAGTGCTCAGTCACCCTCACAGTTAAAAAACATTTCCTCCTGCATTGCCAGCCACGTGTGGATGAAGGTTTGGCATTGGACATGTCTTTAAATCCAAAGGTGTGAAATACTACCTTCAGTCAACTCGACAAGCATTTTTCTTCTAGAATTTAGTTTTCAAACATGAACATCTCAGCAGCAAGTACCACACACAACTTTAAAATTGGGCAGTGGGTAGGACCTGCTGCTTTTAGTTCTCTCTTAACCTTTTCTTTAAACTGCTGCCACAGCTACTTAATTTCTCTCCCCAGCATTATCAATTGGTGGGATTTTATTTTGTTTGTATGTTGGGTATTTTTTGTTTGTTTGGTGTTTTTTTGGTTTGTTTTTTTTTTGTTTGTTTGTTTGTTTTAAGGGGCTATTGTTTGGGTTTTTTATTGTTATTTAATTGTTTCTTCTCTTTTGAATGGTGTCACGGCTGTGTCACAGCAGGCAGAACGTCGGCAGTGGCTGTGTGACGCAGGCAGCCCAGGACAGGTATGAAAAGGACTGCTACTGTCAAAAGAGCAGCTGGACCACTCTGCTCCAGCTCAATGAGCTGTCTTACGGGACAGATAAATGCAGCACACTGTGAAGTTGCATGCGAGGACTTGTGTTTTTATGGTTAAGGAACATACTCCATGACAGCCAGCTGACCTACATTTACAGCTGAAGAGGTACAGCTGACCCGCGGGGAGTTGCATCTCACCTACCAACACAGAAGGAGCGCTAGTCAAATGGACTAAAATGTTTAAAATGATAAACTGAGCAGGAGCAGCTGTTTTTTCCTGCTGCCATACATAAGAAGCAAAGGAGATCAATACTTAATTACTAAGGATTACCTATAATTGACAATACCCATTATGTAAGATGAAGTTAGACAAGTCCATAACAGTTTCCAACGCAATAACTGCTCCGTAGTGACTAACGAAGTTTTTGCTTTGCCAGTCTCATTTAAGCAGTGCCTGCCCCGCTGCTCTCCTGGCTCCCAGCAAACGGATCAGCTGCTCCAAGATACAATTATTGTTCAGAACTAAAAGAGTTTTGCTCTATTTACAATTCTAAGGCAAGTCTATTTCGATAAATACCAGACTTGCCTGTTTAGAGGTTTGATATTTTATTGACAGCCGTACAAGTTAGGTTACGCAGATGGAACAGGGACTGCCATTTTTAGGTGCAATTAGCATTTCATTTCCTTTCAAACCATTTCCCCATCATGTTGAGCACCACCAGGGCAATGGGAATGTTCAAAAGAACACCCCACTGCAGTTTTATAATATTTTAAAACAAAAAAGGCGGTAGCAATTTCTGAACTAAGGGTTTTGGTGGTGTTTTTTGTTTGGTGGGGTTTTGTCTGGTTGGTTGGTTTTAGGGTTTGGGGTTTTTTTGGTTTGGTGTTTGGGGTTTTTGTTTGTTTGTTTTTTACAGTGATGTTTTACCAAATTAATACCAGGTAGCATATCTTAAAGCTTTAAGAAAGGTTGAATTCTATATCTTTTCTACTGTTATTTAATTTCTCTCACAGACTTAAAAAGTTACCTTATTAAAACTTTTCTTGCAGAAGGGAAGTTTTTAGTGAGTAACATGATAGAAAGGAGACCAGGAATCTTCCTGGCTTTTGGACAAATGACAGGATGATTTCCCATCATCCCCAGCTCCTTGGTGCATACATACAGCAGCCCATGCCTTGAGGAGCATGAAAGGGGAGACGAATCTCCTGTTAGACCCATGCCAGGCTGCACTGGTATTTGGGTGGGCTGCTGAGGAAAGGGATGAGGACCAGCAGCCCATCAGGTCACAAATCCAACCCCAAGCGTCTGAATCTCTCACACCTTAAGTGGACTATTGCAGGCAATTTTTCAGTTGCATCTCCTTGCTTTGAGAAGGTTTCCAACATAATTCATGTCAAAGCTGATGCATCTCCATAAGAAGTTTGGGGTTTAGCAAGAGGTTTTCTCACTGCTTCCCCATTGACACCTCCTCTGGGGGCTGAGATCCTCCAGGCTCTGGCTGGGTAACAGACAGAAGATGACACCTTCATGTCACAAGGCTACATGATCATTATGGTGTTTTCCTGATTACTGGGGGGCTCTCTGAAGACGTTAAAAATCAAGCAGCCCGATTCCTGTTGAATCCTGGCCCAAAATTCACAATCCACAGGACTTCTCAGCATGGCAAGAGAGACCAACATCTGACGTAGTAATTTACAAAGCTTCCCCCTGACAGGATTTAACTACAGTTTGCCACCAGTGTCAGTCTCTGCTTTAATAGACCCAATATGTCGTTTATGCTATTCTTGCCTCCCACCCCTTTTCTGCAAAACATGAGGAATATTCCTTCCGCTGTTCACTTCAGTGACAGCGGGAGAATGCCCCAAACACAGTGGCTGGCGTGTGTCAGTCTAGTCGTGGAGATAAATATACCAAGAACAGCAGCCTGTAGATTTAGAGTTTGTAATAGTGGCATTTAATTCTTGCTAGAGGTCTATTGCCATGCAGTGGAACTACAGGATCCTCACGCTGTCACAATAACTGAAATAAGTTACAATGCAAAAAAACAGCGGTATTTCCTGCGCTAAAACAGAGTTTCTAGAAAATCGTCGTGTAACCTTGGCTACCCTTAACAGGGCAACTTATAGAGCAGCTACAGGAAAACAAAAGAACAAACGTTTATGGCCTCTAGGCATATTATTTTTTCCTTTTAGATGCATTAACCACTTTGCAATTTAGATTTTTCCTGTCATGCTTTCACTAGACTAGAGCTGAGCGGCAGCCGTCCCCTTGCAAATAGAAACGTCCACATCTGATACAACAGGACGTTAAACCCTGTGCGCAGTGGGTGAGATTCTCTAAGACGTGCTCTATGATTACTGTCACTTAGCAGAAAGTTTAAAAGGTTTATTTGCAGAGTGACCAGTTACTTTCCTCTTTAATAATATTATTTACTGATCATTTCCTATTATTTATGTGTGTCTTAACCTGGCCATCAGCAGAAAGAAGTTTTAAAGAGACAATTTAATAATACTTAAGGAGCAAGAGTTCACACACCCCCAGTGTATTATTTTAAGTTGAGAAATGAACTGGGAAAGGTTCTAGCAGCAGCGTTTTCATTTTTCTGGTAATAGGGTATACACAATAGGATTTTACTTATGTAAAATTATTTGTAGGATTGTAGTTTCTGTGCTAGATGCATGCCTGATACTCATGTAGTCGTCCTTAAGCAAAAGAACAACAATAACAAAAAATAAAAAATCAAAGCGCTTTCACATTTACCTGTCACCTTGAGATAAATAGAAAAATTCAAATAATTTCAAAGGGAGCCTGACTGAGCCTGAAAGAGGCAGCGACAAAATGAGAAGTATTGGGCAACCATTCATATTTATTGAAAGTGTAAAAAAAAAAAAGATTAATTTTCTGTATAATCAAATCCACACAGAAGCATCCATTTCTACTATTGTGGTCCAATAAAAGTAAATTAAATGGTGTCACAATTGATGGCTTTTTCTCGTGAGACAGATAACAGCCGCAAATGAGGCTATGGAAATGAATCAAACTATGAGTGCAGTTCACATTGTTTACAGAGAGCAGGGAAAACCAGCACGTGGGAACACACTATGCAACCGTAATTGAAAAAACAGTAAACTTTGCTTCATTCCTCTTACACTAAAAAAAGCTTTAATTTTCTTCTTTAGTTTTTTTTTGGAGCCTTAAAACATTAGGAATGATAATGTAAGCCAGTGGCAGCCAAAGAAAAGAGGGGAAAAAAAAATCTCTCGCGATGGGGAAGTTTCAAACGTTGACAAATCTCTGTCAGCTCCACATACGAAAGCATTTTTAATCCAGGCTGGCTCTTTGTGCTGCGCTGCCAGATGAGTCACTGATAGATGGAGGAGTTTGTAGTGCAGCAGACATGAAAACTGTTCCTTATTATAAACCAATATAGGAAATTGCATACAGAAAAACTATATTTAAAGACAGACGCACAGAAGAGTTTAACGAAGCCGTTTCTGCAATCTCATTTCAGGCTCCCCAGGCACAGACGTTTCCTCACTCCTCCCAGCATCGCGGAGCTGCACTGACACAGCCGGCGACAGAAACACCCTTTGGGGGCTCCACTCCCAATCACTGAACCCTTTTTTTAAACTTTCTGCCTTAATTGCTATTCAACCTTCTATGAAAGGAGACAGGGACCTTGTTCAAAGGCCCCTGTCCAATACCAGGCTGGATTATAGCGCTTGCACAGAATATAATACTGCCTTAAGGCATTCACTAAACATATTGCCTGACTTTGCAACCCAGTGCTCTCAAATTGGAAGTTAACCATTCTTGCACCAGTTTTTCCAAAGAGAAAAAGACTTAAACTTGTTAGCATGTGTGCCCTGGTCAGCCGTTCATTGACTCCATGGAGAGAAATCAATTCTAGTCAAGTCAGCAACAGACTCCTCGACTTAATAAAGTCAGGCTTCACCTTGGGCTTCAGTTCAAGGTCCATCACTGCAAGAAAGTTGAAGAAGCAGGTGGCAGCAAGGATTTGCGTCTCCCATAAGCATTATCTGCTGCCCGGGGGAGCAGCCGCACACCGGCAGCCAGCAGCTCCTACAGCTCTTGGCCAGAGAGCAGAGGAGTCTGGAGCCCTGTTCCTCTTTGGGATGAGGGCAGAGATGGCGCCGTGCAGAGCTGGCACCATGCACCTGCCTGAGTCTTCGTCATGTGAGAAGAGGGGCACTTGTTTGGGAACAGGAGCCTGAGGACTTCAGGCAAAGCCATGTACTTGGTTACGCCTGTGGAAAATTAGGGACTTGTGACTCCAGACCTCAGAAATCTGGGGGATCCTGTTCCAAGTATCTGTCCTCAGTATTTGGCTCAGTAAAATGTCCTGCAAAGTGCTTGGGAGGAGCAGTTGTCAGTGGAAGAGCCAAGGCCTGATGGAAACCCTGGTAGAGGGGTGAAAGACGAGAGCTGCTGCTGGCTACCTCTGCCAGCCCGCTGCTGGGACTCCAGGGAAGAAGACAGAGACAAAGTCACTTAGACATCAGGTATTTTAAGATCTTAGAATAAGATAAACGATATCAGTATTATTGCTCTTATTTTCGGAAGGACTTGGCCCCCGTGCAAAGTTAGTTGACCTAATGTAAAGCACAGGGCTATGTCTTGTTTTCTGTTCTGCTACAGTGCTGGGAATCAGAGGCAGCAAAGGCACAAGGGATCTCTCAAATGACCTCAGAGATCTGCTACAAGGGTGATGCTTGTATTTTGATAAGATAAAGCTAGTCTGATTACCCTTCTTAGGGAACCTTTAAGTTTTAGAAATACACCAGCATTCGCTTACCCCTTCCAAGACCTCTAACACAGAAGAAATTCTGACAAGACTGTTCTGGTTGTCATACAAAAGCAACAGCAAGAGCTGAAGCTGAAATTAGGAGCCAAGTGAGAACATAAATATATTTATGCGATGCCAAAATACATGTTTCTCCTTAAATTGTTAATTCTCTCCCCTGCCATGTTGGAACCTAACACTGAATCCAATAAAGCAAAACATCTCACAGTAAATTATTTGCAAGTGAAAGAATCAGATCCAATTTTTTTTTTTCCCCCCAACACAAGTTAATAAATGAAACAGCTACACAAAGTAATAAAGAGAAAATATTTCTAATTTATGCAATGTTACAAAAGCTATATCCAACAAGATACTCTGGGGAAATGGACTGTAGTAATAGATTCCCTTTAAATATAGCCAAGAAGGAAATTAAAACTGGCTAAAATAGATATCGAAACCCTCACTATAACAATGAAAAATAGATTGCTGAATAACAGTGTCCAGATCCCCCCAAAATGTCGAAGTTCCTGTGCGATAAATGTAAGGCTGACTCATCCAAACTATTTCATAAACATATGTGCTAGAAGAAAAGCTCTATACGACAAACGTGAGAACACCACAGCATTATGTAGCCCCCACACTTAAACGTGTTTCTGAATGTTGAAGATGTCGCACACATCTCTCTCTCTTTAAGGAATAATTACGGTATTAGTACAACATATTACTTGAAGTATTTTTGATGCTTGACTAACAGGACAAAGAGACGCTCTCCAAGTCACAACCTGACTGTGGCAAAGGTAGAAATAAAAGTCAAACTTTACACATAACCTTCACATTAGCAGAGTTTTCCGTAGCTAACTGAGCTGGTCCTTCTCAAGGACACCAAAGCTTTCAGCTACTGAACATTTTGAAAGGCATGGCATGAGTTCTCAGCAAAAACTACTTCACGATGCAGATCTGTCCTTGTAGACCTTGCTGCGTGCTAAGGTGGACACAGAAACTCTTCCTAAAACAGAGGCAAAGAGTTCATTGTGCAAAAAAACCCCAAAAGCTGTGAAAAAGTTACTATCCATTTCTCATCACTTCTCTCACACCACGAGATCCTTGCTGCAGAGCTTGGTGGGGTTTTTTTGGGACACACGCACGCACACACATTGGTTTACATTAAAAGAGAGACATATCATTGGAATGGGTTGTAGGCAACAGTGTTATATGTCCTAGATAGTTTGAATAGTTTTGCAAAATCTCCTACATAAGTAGGGAGAGAGAGGACCATGGAATTAAAGAAGAGAGAATGAAAGAACAAGAAAACAGAAGTTAACCATATGTTTGCTTTTCATGTACACAAACTAAAGTCAGCCTCTGTAAATTAAAAATAACAGAAATTTAAAATAACTTTTAGGTTATGATCCTAAAACAGTGACTAGAAATGTATTTTCCTGATCACCACGCAAGGCAGCACACTGTGCATTTGAACTAGCATGCTGGTAGGCAGAAGTTGATCCAGTACCCAAGAATGAGAAAGTTAAGCTAGTTAATTGCTATTTTTCTTTGCTAACATAGCATAGGAAAACTCTGCAGAAGTACCCCAATCAGGCTACAGTTAGTAGCAATCTGCAAATCAGTGCCTTTAGGAGGGATTTACTTGTGTCTGACTCTACCCTCTGGGAAACCTTCTGTGGCTTCTTCTGGGAAAACAAACATAGCTCTACCCTGGTCCCTTTTCTGTTCTCTGACACCAGCAAATCCAGCCACCATCTCATACGTCTATCTCTCTGCTCCAAGAATGGCATTTTTTACATGCACCTAAAACCTCATCGTGTCCTTCATGGATTCTTCCCCTGATGTTTTTTTATCCCCAGTTTCAAGCCCAGTATAACTAAAGCCAGAAGTTTCCATAATCTTCCCAAATCTTCATTTTTCTATCACTGTGGACAACAGCCATCCAGTCCTACTTCCCAGGTAATACCTTCAACTCTCCTTCTAGGTCACAGAGATTTTTATGCATCTCATCTCCAAAAATAAAGATTTCCTAGCTTTCCTGAGGCTAAAAGTTCTTTTTCAAGTTTTCATCTCTTTATTACAAAAATTTTTGTCATTGTCCATCCTGAATTCTGCTGCACAGATTGTTGTCCTTGCATGTGGCTGTGACATCTATATTTTCACATGTTATACTGCCTTCCTCACTTCAAGCTCCGCTAGCATGAGCCGATCGTCCACCCTTTCATGGTCTACAGGCCAACTCACTCATCCAACACTGAGCAGTTAACACAGCTCTAAACAGTCCATGAGCCCTCCCTCCATCAGCTGTGTGTCAAATTTTAAAAGATACATCACCATTTTGCTTGCCATCCTTCCTACCTAATTTGCCAATAATTTGCTAGACCGCCTCATTGTTTATTCTCAAAACACCTTTTTTTTTTTCCTCTCCCCCTCATAAGGCTTTTAAGAAGTCTTGACAGGAGTTGGCCTATTGGCATGTGAAGATCAACCCCTGTCATGCTGACAAATATCTTGCTATTACCTTGTTTACTCCTATCTGCCTGTCAGCATCCATCACATGCAGCACTCGTGCTTAGATTATAAAATTTTTCAGCAGGTGCTGTCTTTTTCTGTTCGAGAGACCAATAAGACTGTGACTTTTAGGAGTTCTTCCCCTTCTGAAAGGGTCAGGCAAGTTCATAGCAGACCAAGTAAATTGACTTTAGTTGCTCTCATTAGAAAAGAGACCAAAAAGCTTTAATGCAGGATTTTCTTAATTGAGGACTACAGAAACAGGATAAGAAAAATGCAAGAGAAACTGCAAAATAATTTATATTAAATATGGCTGGATTTTATCATCAGAAAGCAAAATGCTTTTGCTTAGTTTGAAAACAGAAGAGATGGAGGGTGGGAGAACATGGTCCAGTTTAGAGCTGGGGAGCAAGAATTGCTGTTGTACAAGGAGCTCTCATCTCAAACCTGTGGGTTGCTTTGTCTGCCCAGTGCTACACAGAATTGGGAAACGCAGGTCATGCATCGTCTGCAGAGCTACACTTTCACGCACATACAGGTTCCCTTGATCCTTTTGCTACAGTACGCAATTAACATTTCAAATTAGACAAAGCATTATCATTTTGATAAGGAGGCTAGATAAAATGGAAAAAATATGTATTTTAATTCTAGGTTTTGTTCAAGTTATGTTTTTATTCATGGCTTGTATTTTTTAATTACTTCCATAAATCAATAAAATGTCACACATCAATCCCTAGAGTTTACCAGCTGGAAATCTGAGGGTGTATCTTTAAAGGCAAAGAACTGAAATCCGCGTATGCTGTACTATGCTATGTTTAAGTTTCATGGTGAAGAAAAACAGTCAAACAAGAACCCTGATTGAAAAGAGATAGGCAAATACATACTCCCAAAAGAATAATAATAATAAAAAACTGAACTTCTTGTAGAAACAATATCCTAGGAATCCCTTCCTAAAACCTCCTAGGATTTCCCATCTCTGCAGACTCGCAGGATGTTCTTGCTACCATCAGGTACAGACTGCAGAGCTAAGCCAGTGCGTTGTAGTCGTAGGTAGTATGCAAACACACAAAGATGTCAATTCTTTCCTAGTCTGATACCTCAGTACATCCAGCTGTGAGACTGAGAAGCCCAGCACCTTAAGAAGTTTAGAATGCTCTTCACATGGAAGTCCAGCAGAGAAAGACTCCTTCAATTACTGAATTACTGAAACTGAGTGCTGAAAATATGGCTTTTCAGTAGAGGAGAATTGCACACAATCAGCCAGGCAACCTCTAATGCCTATATTTAATCTTTTGGATTTAGGCATACAACTATAAACTTCTCATTAGAGTCAAAGATAAGCCCTTAGTAGTTACAGTCAAAAGTACACACAAAATACTAACCATGGAAACCACTTTCATTTTCCAACTAGTTATTATTTCCATACTTTGCTATGAGCTGTTTCAAGTGATGAATAAGATTTTTGCTTCACCTCACCAGGTCTAGTTACTAGATATGAATCTCTTCACAAGCCCCAGGAACATCCTTCATTTCATAAGAAAAGTAGTAATAATACAAGTAATAGAACCATTAGAGGGGGAAAAAAGGAACATTATAATTACTGTCAACAATATAGACGTTCTTAATACGCTGAAGGCCTCTCAACTTCTCTACATATGGAGAGCTATTTTTCATACTTTGCTTTTGAGAAAAATATTGATTCGATTACATCAGTGTAATGTTCAGGTTTTGCATACGCTTGTTTCAATTTTGAAGAGATGGAAAGAAGAGAAAGGCAGCCACTCTTGGAAAAAATACAGCTTGAGGCCTGAATTTTTCAAATATATCATCAAAAAGATTGTGGTAATGAGGAGAAGTGGGGGGAAAGAGGACAGAGGCTGGCAGCAAATGCTGTCCACAAATCCTGACTTGCTCAAAGCTTGCCTGGAATTGTAAGAGATCTTTTAATGTGTTTGGTAAAAACCAGGCTTTTCATATGACTTCTCCAACCATCTTACCACTAGATACTTTCACTGAATATTGAAGATTTTCTGTGTGCTTATCGATTGAATCTCTTTGTAGCATCATGCTTGACTGCTCCCATCAGTGGGCTTCTATCTTTCTCCCACTTCTACGTCACGTCTGCCACACAGATATTTCCAAAACAAGCTAGTAAGTGCAACAAAAAAGATCATATTATGCCTCTGTATTCATGTATGATTTTGATTGCACACAGCAAAATTTTTAGCTCCAAAGCTTGGGGATTTTTATAATCACCACAGATGTTATATTCAGTGCAGACGGAACTCTTGACTCGAAACGGG
>VYZW01002632.1:2333-30761 GCA_013401315.1 Balaeniceps rex | reverse complement strand
GAAGCGAATCTAATCCACTAGTTTTAGTTGGAGTATTGGTTAGCACAAAGATCACAACTACACGGTAACATTTTCCTTTCAGAAAGCGTGAAGGAATGACACAACAGAGAAATAGAGAAAAGTCACATGGAAAAGAAGATTCTCGAAAGCGGAGTGAAGACTCACAAGAGAACATCACACACAGCAACAAATCACTCCTTCAATGCTAGCGGTGTCACAGACCTCTTGCTGGGCAAGGACAGAAGCACACCTTGACACACACACTAAAAAATGTTTCTACATTCTTTTAAGTCTGTCAACCAGCCTCCAAATTGTAAGTTTGAGTTTACTTGTCACTGATACAAGATTTTAGAAGTGTGTGAGCACTATACAGTGTGCATATAGATATATCTCTCTGCATTATACACACGTGCAGAAAGCACGCTGTAACAACACTGTAGAAACTCCTACCCACCCCCCCACACACTTATAACACTCCTAACAGCAGGAACCCTGTCCTCTCCCTGACCTGTCCAGTCCATATATAAGCTTGCCTCAGATTTGACGTTGATTTTCTTGATTCTTCCAATCCACCATGCTGCGTTCAGCATGTAAGTATGCACTTATTTGTTGTTCATTTGTCTAGTATTTTATTTTCAAAATATGCTTTAAATATTGATCCATGTGAGGTAATGTCCTTAAGAATATTATGTACAGGCGTTCATTTCAAACTAGATGTGTCCTCATTATTCCCAGGTTGCAAAGACCTCTTATTTTAACAAGCACCCTGATAAACCTTTATCTAGATCCCATGGGAGTTTATTAGAGTGCAGTTAGGTTGTCTGTGCTTCTGAAAATGCCTGAGGTTTGTCAATAACTATTTATAATATTCTGTAACCTATTTTTATTTTTTTCCCTGGGTTTCCTGGAGCATGGTGTCTCCTTTTGTAAATTTTACAGGGATTAGGTACATTTTGTATCTGATGGAGTATCAATTATAATATCAACGCTTAACAAACAATCTTTACAAGTTATATTCAACCCCCTTTATGTGGGCCAACACACACCCCCTGGAAGACAGCACCTTGCAGGTATGACTGAGCCAGACTGAATTTGAACTGGTTGGCATCATTATTGCAATGGCTGATCTTACCCTCCTTATCCCCAAGCTATACATTTTCTTACAAATTATGCATTTATTTGTAATTTTTACATGACAGTAAGAGTTGGAAAACTCATCTGTTGCATTTTATAAGTATGGTCTACCCACAACTGAAATTTGTGATGAAGAGAAGAGTCCATTCAGTACAAACAAGCTTGGACTGTTGTTTCCTGCATACAACAGGGAGACACGAGGGGAGTACGCACAGTCTGAATTTAGACAGCACAGTTACTCAGCTAGGCCAGTTTTCAGCAGAGAGAACTCACTCCCTTCATACGACCACGAAGCAGGATCCTGCACAAGGTGCTCTCAGCTGTCCTCCCGGGTAATGTATCATTTTCTACCAATTAGAGAGGCACCCGGGGTAAGTAACTAACAGTGTACTACCTCAGTATACCGCACAATGGGTCTAATTTTCAGTCAGATCTTTACAACAGGTTAGAGAGAAGCTATCAACAGCCATGTCCTCCTAGAAGACATTTCTCTCTCTTTCTTCTTCTGCTTGACCCTGAAAATCACTTCCACTCTTGTAACACCTGACATGTGTGCAGACTCCCCAGGACAGCTGAAGCTCAGACAATCAGTGTGTAAGCAGACTGTTTGTTTTGAATTAGAGAAAAACTTCCTTGAGTCATTCCTCATAAACCAAACAGACAACATTAAAGGAAACAATGAATAATCTGCTTTGGCTTAAAAAGGGTAATGAACAAGTGCCAAATAGATTTTCACTGATACTGCAAACTGATTTGAAACAGGCTGGCTGTACTCTGGCCTGTAGCGGTAGACTGGTGTTCACTGCTGTAAATTTAAATCATGGACTATCCCCTAATACCGAGAAGCTGCCCTTCATGGGAAAAGTATCTATGCCAGCATGGACTGCTTTAATGAGAGGCAATTCAGAGTGGCTTGTATGCACAGGAGTGGTTTACACAACTCCTCCAAAAGCTTTCTGCAGCTAGGGACTTCTGACCTGCCCTGTAAGGTGCTCACCCTGCTTAAGCAAACTCCGCAATCCCTCAGTAGCGCCTTAGCCAGCAGTCCTCCCTGTACATCTGGAAGGTGCTCTCCACCTGTGAGTGAAAGACGACTTACATCACCCAGCTTTTCGCAGCCAGCCAGCCAAGCTCTCTGAATGAAGCACCTCTCGGCTCAGAGCTGGAGCTCGGAGATTCAGAGCAGCAGCACGACTTTTGAGTAGTCAAACCAAAAGTCGGGTGGTGTAAAGATCCCCCTATAATGTTCTGCAGCTTAGATGATCCAACCCATGAGGAAGCAGGGGGATTTATAGGGGATTTTTTGACAGAGTTTTTATTTTAGTTTAAAACGAGCAAACAGAAGCAGGAGTCAGCAAACCATCTGGGGTAAAACAAGAACCTTCCCAAATATCCCATCCAGATTGAAACAGACATCCCAATGTTTTTTTAAAGACTCAAAACCCCCTTTATCTTTAAAGATAAATATACCAGTATAGATGGAACTGAGTAAAAGTTGGAATGTAGCCACATTGCACTAACAGAAAAAAAAAAAGGATTAAAATCATGGACACATCTACCACTGAAGTCCTGGCCTGGCCAGCTTGTCCCCTGTGCCAGAGTGATTGCCGACTTATTCCAAGACAGGGAAAATCCACTTCTGCATAAAGAGTCCCTTCATAGACATGATTTTGAAGATGGACCTTTTGATTTAAGGAAAGTAGAAACAGAAATCTAATATATATTTACAGTTTCTCTCTTCACAGCATCCCTTTAAGACCCTTTCTTTTGTTTCAGTATCATACACCTTGATGTGGGACCAGAACAGGAAGCTGAAATGCCAAATGACTGGAAGAAAGGCTGTGCTTGTGGTACTCCTGACCACACCAAATGCAAAGAGTACAAAGAGCTCATTCTCTCAAGCCTCCCAAACCCATTTCCACCCCAAAGGGCTATAGAAAAGCCTCAGATAAACATCCAGATCTTTGATTGTTTATTCAAACTGAACACTTCACAGGTTTTTGGAGACTGGCCCATCACTTAAAGGAATAAGAAAAACTTTCCATACCCGGAATCGGAGAGCTTTTGTCTCCTTCACGGACGTGATCAAATAGCTTCTTTTTCCTCTCTTATTTTCAGATTTCATCCAGCAGACAGAAAAGCAGACAAGTACATTGTTTGATTCAGGTGACTTTTCCTTTCAGAATTTACACAGATGAACCAAACAATTTATAAGCGCAGCCCAAACAAATCACACAAAGAGCCTAACACTATAGGTCAAATTCCATTCCTGCAACAATTTTACCCAAAACAGATGTATAACTAACCTTACAAAAACATGTGAGCCCATATTTTGGCTGCTGGTTAAGAACCTCCTGTGCAGTCTATTCCTGTCAAAGGCAGAAGTAAAATACTCTAGACAAAAAAAACCCTGAGTTTCAGAAGCATACATGCAAAACTTATTAACTGACTTGGATTCTCTAAGTACATGTGGATAGGGAAGGCTATTGATTTTAAGGATATCCAGCATTTAAAAGCAATTGTTTTTCCTCTAGCACCCCTCCCCATCCCCAATCGCTTTTTTCATTTTAAATGGAGAACGCTGCTTAAGATTCAAGCCCAGGATTATTTTTCCACAATCCACTAGACTTTCTGGGCTACTCTCAATGACTCCCAGATCATACATGTGACTCTGAATCTAGCCAAAGACATTTTTTAATTCTGATTCCTGCAATAGCTGCTCAATGGAAACCTGACATTTCAAAAACTATAAACTAGGAAGACCTATAAAAGACTCAATAAAAAAAAAAGAGCACAAGAAGAGTTTATTATGGACCTGTATGCAAAGCACCACAGTATAAATCCTGGCCCACCCTACCCTCATCACGAGCTCACTGACAGGTGAGCTTCACCGACACAAAAAACAAATCCACAACAGAGACACGGCAAAGAGAATTCTCCCTCAAGGGGCAAATTCTTTCCCTCTGGGCAGGGGCTGAGGAAAGTGTCAAGAGGCCCAACAAACACAGTTTTGTGCTGTGAGCAGTTTTGGTATACAATCCCGGGCTGGGCGAGAGGAAAGGTCTAGATGATCTCTGAAGGTCCATTCATGTTTTTATGCCTCCACAAAGACAGCAATCATTTGGAGCCAGAGGGAGTGCAAAGTATCACATGGATGCCTGTTAGCAAAGGTAAAAGTCTTGGTGTCTCAGAAACATACAATGAGAAAATCTTGTATCACAACTAATTAAATAAGACCTACGCTTTATCCCAAGATTAGATAATCTGGAGATAAGGGGTAGTGTGGCTTTTAGGCAAACCGAGTTGAAAGGCATCTGTCCTAGCTCAATATGTATTGAACTGGAGAATAAAGACCACTGAAGCATGAAAGGCACAGAGTAAGAGTAGCTATGAATCTAATTACTTGAGTAATTGGATGAAAATATACCCCACCCAAGTTATAACCAATGGCATTTTTTAAGTAAACTAACATATAAGTTGTCAATATATGATGATCAAAAATATGTAGCATAGCTCTTGGATTTTGTAGGATCGATACATCTCCTTCTTCTAGTGGTGGTGTAAATTGCTTCCTTTGTATGGGTCTCTATATCATCTTTTAACAACCTTCACACAGCCCTCCTACTAAAAAGAAATCTGAATTGACTGGTGTTCACGATTCACTATGCCAAAGTGGCATTCAGTACTGTCCTGTTGTCCCGAGGTGTGGATCTTGCTGCAAATCCAAGTGCCCGCTGGCATCCCATGACATGGGGCTCTTGGTCTCTTCTGGGAGGGTGGGAGGGAAGATCTTGCATCCTTGTCTATTGTAACTGCTGACAATGTAATTTATGTTAAAACCAAGCTTTTGTTAGTTTAAAAAAAAAAAATTGTTTCTCCTGTTCTGATTTTGTTTAAGCCATGTTATGCACACAGCATCTCTACAGCCGGACAGCATAACCACAAAGTTGAGACAAACAACCCTTTCTCCAGTGCCTGGGCTGTCATTTCAGACTTCTTTCCTTTCCCTCCTCTTGATTTTATTTTAATTTCTTTATGAGTGGAAGAGTGAGGAAGTAAGGGGAGGGTTTAGCTTGCATTGGTCTGAATCTGCAAGGGTCAGAGGTTTCAGATCTTTTCCTAATTGATTTGTGCATGCCGAGTTTCATAAGGGAAAAAATGTTTCATGCTTTATCCAAGTGGCACAAAAGCACAAGCCTGGTTCTCTCGAGTAACAAAGATTGTTTCTGAGCAGCTTTTCCCGAGGCATCGAGCGATGTAAAGGATGATTGGCAGATTGCGTGGCTCTGAATAAATGAACAGCACACATATGTTCTTTTTTCTTTTCTTTTCTTTTTTTTTCCCCTCTCCTCCGAGAGGCTTTCAGTCTCGTTTCGGAGCGTGCACTTGCAGAGCAGCACCTGTGGGTTTGCTGGGTCTTTCAAGAGACCTGGCGGCCTGACAATCCGCGGCTAAAGGCCTCACTTTCGTAAGTGCTTCGAAGTTCAGAAAGCCATTTTCAGTGGGCTGGTTCCAGGCCCGGCGGGGCCGGGGGCTCCATCCGCACGCTAACACTGCCACCTACCGTCCACCGCCCACCGGCGCCGGGGCCGGCGGAGGGGGCGCGGGGGCCGGCCCCTTTTGGCCGAGGAACCCGTGCTCTGCTCCTCCCCTGTTAATAAGGGCTGATGACTGCACGCTGGATCAAAGCTCAGCTGAGTACGCTTTCTTTGCGACCTCATGTGCAATTCGTAAAGAGCTGAATCGTGTTGTTTGACCTCACGTGGAGGGAGGGGGAGGGAGAAAAAAAAGGGAAACCAAAGTTGCCATTGCTGTTTTGAAAGGAGTAAAGTCTCGTAATAGTATCCAGAAAAGAGACAACTATCTCTGCACAGCTGGCCAGGAGTTTTTGCTGGATGGTGTTAGTCATGGAAACTATAGCAAAACTTGCTGACTGTACCTAAGTGAGATAGCATAGCACAGCACCCCGCCTTATATCTAGCCCTAATAAGCTCTGACAGTTCGCATTGGGTTTAGTAAATAGATGGTTGCCAAAGAATCATTTCCAGTTATCGTCAAACACGGTTGGAGACCGTATTTACTTTTTAAAGACAATTATTGATCTGCTGTTGCACAGTAGCCATCCATTTCATTTATCCCCTATGCCCCTAAGAACAGTGTCACAAGTTCCCAGTTTAATAGAATTAGATCATCTGGGCAATTGCTGGTTCCACGGGAGTTGCTTTAACTCGTCTGCTGCCACCTTGCCCTTCCCTCACCTTGACTTACTGGTACTCCTGCTTGATCCTGGCACTCTTCTAAAGTCAGTGGTGTGTTCTTAGACTCCAGAAGTTCAGAGGTAAACGTATCTTAGCTCCTGATCTCAGAACAATAATACATGAATCAAGCCATGAGGCATAACAAAAAAATCAGTTTATCTTTCACTGCGTCATTGCCACGGTCATATTCAAGACTTTTGCACAGAGTTGAAGAACCATAATTTAAACAGAGCATTTGACTTAGCACTGAAGAAATAGCCATGACTTCTGAATACAATTTGGTTTTAAACATGTTAACAGGCCTTGTTTTTTGTGAGCATGTGTAAGGAAATTTTCCTTCATGCAGGTGTTTACAGAAAACAAATTTGGGGCCCACTACTCTATTTGGCTGCTCACAAACCAGAAATGTATTCTTCAGTGAATTAAATTCTCTTTGTAGGGAAAAGGAAGCTTTAACATTCTACCTTCCTTTTGGAGTGAATACCATTGAATAATACTATGTTTCTGGTCAAAAAACCCCACAACAAATAAAACCCCCCAAAAAACACACATCAAATTATTCTGACAGGTCCAGTAGAACTTCAAGGCTCATAGAATACATAACTCATTAAATTTAAGCTGTCAGATAAAAAAATAGCACCAATACCATGTAATTTAGGTGACCAATCATACAGCTTAAGTATCTTAGCATTTAATAGAATGACAACATTCTAAGCGGACAATGATTCACAGGCTAAAACTTGTCCTATCTAGACGTCAAGTAGCACCAAAAGAAAAAAAAAAAAAAAGAAAATTGCAAGGAAAACATTCTTCAGCCAGCCTTAGCTATGATCTGTGTGGCTGTTCCTATGAGAGAAAGCAATGCTAGTGGTTCTCCAACTAATTTTTATTAAGTTAAAACACCTCCATCGGTAAAACACTCACTGACACCAGCCTATTGTCCTAGTCACAGGGACATGGGAGCTACCCAAGCACAAAGACAAATTGCCCTGTCCTTATCAACTCCCAGATTTCTTTACACTGTCCCCTGAACTCAGCACCTCCAGAACTGGAATCCAAGGATATTAAGCTAGAGGAATTTCAGCTCCAACCCAGTGTGGAAATCCCTATGTTGTTCCATTAGACTCACTACAGTGGTCCACCTACCCCGGTTTTATCCTGTTTCTGAGTGAGGTCAGCCCAGCAGCTCAATAAGGTATAAAAAAAAGTCAGCAATTTCTTATCTGTCCTGCTTGCTGAGTGGTGATATATTTATCCAGAGTGGTCCTCTCTGCATCCTCGCAAGTTTTGGAACTCCTGTACAGTCACATCAAAGTAGCAGCCTCAGCCACAGCAGCTCCTACGACATGCAGACTAGAGGGGACATAGCTAGCTATCAAGGTAGCATTTACTGCCCTCACAGCCATTGCACATCCTCCAGTGCCAAGCAAGCAGACCAGACAAAGTATCTCCTTACTGTGATCATGTGAACTTATGTCCCTTCAAAGTCACTAAAAAAATACTAAAATGCAATCCAAAGTTATCACCACCACCATAAATGTCCAAACTTAAATTCTGACTTCAAAAATTACCACCGTGAGTTCCACTGGTTAAATACCTAGGGGGGGGTAATCAATATTTCTTATTACCTTTTAACATGCTACTCTTCAATTTTAGGGGCTATTGCCTGTGATTTTGAACCACTGATAGGAAAAGAAATAACTAGGGTAGAGAAGATAAGTAATTTCTTATATTTATAATAGCAATGTTCTGGGAGTTTCACCATCTTGAAAGTGAATGGGTGTGCAAACAGAACGTTACAAATACAGAGGTCTTTTGAAGAGCACTATGTAAGAAAGCCCCTAATAAATGGTAGTTTATCAACTAAATTTAGCAATTAGGTTTTTTTGTTTGTTTTGTTTTGTTTTCTGACAGCTTCAGTAGAGAAAAAATTATACATCAGAAAATGTGAGTACTATTTTGCCAAGATTTAACTGGATACCTCTGTAGCCTCTTAATTTCCCTGATCATCTGAAATGACCCCATATTTCAGTTCATTGAACAAAACCTTTGTACTTAAGGTTCCATAAAATGTTTGGGCAAGATGCATTCCTACACTGTTCACTTAAAATTTCACCAAATGCTCTGCACTGCAGAAATCATCAAACAAACATTTTCAAGTTGCAAAATACTAAAGCATTACATGGGCAGCACTGATTCCTGCATGGGAAACGGGGGTCCTCAGAAGTAACCCTTAATCCCTGTAGACAACAGGCTCAAAATGATTGTAATAAAGGGAACGTTGCATGCCAGTTACTTTTCAAGGCCAAAACTTGCCGTAACTTACCCAGACATGACTGCAATACACACCTGATCAGTGGATGATGCAGTCTGTTTGGGGCAGAGCTCCTCCTCTGGCTGCTCAGGACCACTGCAGGAGAAGGGAGGTCATCTTGAGATTTCTCTGTTCTTCAGCTTACCTCCCCTGACTGCCAGGAAGGAAACAAGAATACGCGGCTCTCCAGTGTTATGACTAAGCATTGCGAGAAAAGGCTCCTCACTACTAAAAGAAAGGTGTTCACGTCATTTGCACCACTACTTGTGTCAGAACTTAATTTGGCTCAGGTGCTTTTTTTGGTCACTACTAGGTCAAATTGGACCCCACATCAGAAATCTTTGATTGCTCTTTGTTGATCCTCCTATAAAAAGGGCACTGTAAAAATTAGCAGCAATTATTTTAATCTCATCACTATGAGTGATTCTGTTCATTTAACTGATTCTTAAAAAAATTGAATAAAGAAAATAATCCAACCCACAACTCATATCAAAAGTGATCAGTCAGGAAATGGGCAGACAGCGTATACTGCCTAACTAAACCTGAAATTTCTTTGCTAAGAGATACAGCACTGTGACCTTCCCTACCATGTACTCCTTCTGAGAGCCTGCTAACAGGAAGGTCTGCTTGAAATTATTCTCCAGTACTAAAATTTAAAGGGGCATGATTTTATCCACACTGTTGTTTTCAGTAGTAGATCAAAAAATCAAGTCCATAGCTTGTAGAAATACAGTTAAGAGAAAAAAAGAAGAGTGCGTTTCATGCTCTTGGAAGAACAATATTTCTGCAGATGTAATTAGACACCAAATTCACAGTACACAGACACTAACAATGTTCACGGATATATGAAAGTGTGGCACCCCTTGGAAATCAACAAGATTTTGGCTTACGCACAAAATACAAAGTCAGGCCCCTAAACAGTTGTAACCAATCTGATTTACTCATTTACACTAGTGAAAGATCTGAAATCAATACAGTTATCTGTGCTTCCAAATCTTACAACATTATCTGGAGCATCACAAGACCAGGTTCTTTTTTTGCAGATTTCTTAGAGATTCAACCCTGAAGTCATGAATGAATCAGACTTAATTATTTTAAAAGACAGTTAAAATATTGATAACCCCTCGGTTGCAGAGGATAGAACAAAACCATGAACTCTGAAGACTGCCCCAAAAGCTAGAGGGAAATGAAAATAATTGATTTTTATCACAAATTTATAATTGTTACTGTTACTTATAGACTGTGGCCGCTGATACAATTGGGCTACCACACACCTAAGTGGGAAGGTAACCTCTCCCTCCCTAATGAAATATGATGCCCTGTGGCTGTGCCTAAACTGGAGATCCTCTCCCTTTGTTCCCCATAGCCTGGTTCCCAGGTATGCATCCTTGGTGGACTCTAACTGGACCTCAAATGTGAGACAACTTTGCATGGATTTCCTTTAGAAGGTAACCCAGGTGGTAGCCGAAGACAGACCATTGCAAGCTGTGGTAAATCTGCTGGTCTGCATAATCAAGGTACCAAGATTAAAGCCACACCACCAACTGTGTCTGCTGCAAAGTTTAGACAACTCTTTCTGTAAGTAACCAAGTAAAGCTAATGGGCCTGGATTCCTATGAACTTGTACTTGTGGTTGGATTCTCTAATGTCTAACGAAACCCAAAAGAACTCTGCAGTGCGTTCATGATGCCCCTCTCTCGCGCAGATTCCTGAAAGTCTAATGCACAAGCTCAGCTTGCAGCCACTTTGTCAGCATAGCTGCTAGTAACAACTCTCTCCTCTTCTATACTTTTCTGAAGTTTGTGGAGACTTCATTCCTTCAGAACTGCTATTCTTCTGACAAATTTGGCTGAAGTTTTCCAAGAGTTTGGACTTCATGAGGATGTCCAGAAAGACAGATAAACATGGTCAGAGACAGACACCATGACTGCATTAGCTTCTTCCCTAGGAAATCAAGCTAAAAGAGATAACATGTTTGCACAACTATGTCCTGAACTTGTTTCTGTCAAGTTGGTGGCTCTTGGTTTTAACATAAAACACCAACTGAATTAAATCTACTTCAATAAAATACAACTTATTTTGAAATGTGCGTCTGAGTGCTGCAGTGCTTCTGAGCTCAGAGTTTTTAAGACACTGACAAGAATGTACTGTATTTTTTTCCAATCTATTTCAATTACACTTTTATAATGGCAGAATAATGGCAAGGTTAGTCTATTTTATCATGATTAAAACTTGATTAACATATTAAATAACCATTGTACACTAATTAACTCTGTTAAATGCAATGTCCAATACATTGTTCTACTTCTGTAGACTTCTAATGAAAAAGCTGCTATCATGAGTATGGTTACTTCTTATGCAGTGCTTTTAGGATCTAACACAGAGTTTCACTATGGACTGAATACCTAAAGGTATAATTTTGATAGGCTGTTTGGGAAGACTTTATTTTGAAAGAAATTTGCAGATAAGTTACAATATAAACAGAAAAAACCCCCCATGATTTAGGAGAGAAATTCCAAACATTCCCTCTGCAATCTGAACACTGTGAGGATACAAAATTTATATCTATACTGTTTAGTAAGAACAGTGTGAAGATGAATTTTAGATAACCTTCCAGTTCAGTTATGTAAAGTGACATTACAGTATTTTAAAGGATGCACAGATGAAAAGCTATTAAAAGCGATTTGTCACTATTTCACAACTATGGACAACTCTAGGCAAGGTTTTTAACCAGTGGTTAAAAACTCTGTTGTGTCTACATCTTGCAGTGACTTTTTATTTCACTGGAAACACTTTAAATATCTAGTTTCCTCTGTCACGAGCACTCACAGGAACTCAGACATCTGTAGCCTGATTTTCCTGTGTTGCAAACATATTCTCAAAATACAAAATGGGAGCAGCAGTCACTGTAAGCCAACCCATTTACACCAGGTTTTCAGCCAACTCTTAAATACAGCTGGGGGGTTTTGTGCACAAAAACATATGGACAGAACTGAAATGATTAAAAAATGGATTTTTAAAATCTGCCTATCCATTTCATGTGACGTTTCAAACATGCAATGAGTGATGACAAAGTGCTCAAAACTCGTCTGACTTGGGGCACTTAGCTGAGCCACCTCCACTTTCTCAAAGGTCACTGAAGGGACTCATGCACCTCCACATGCCAATTTAGAAACTAAATATAAAAATAAAATGGCAGAAGCTCTTGCTGTGATAGAAATGAGTAACAGTTACTTATGTTGCATCCAATAAAAGACACGATTGTATTTCAAGAAGAGGTATGAAGGCACAGTTGGGATTTGCCTGTTTCTTCCCCACCCCGACAGCATGTCTTTTCCTACTTCTCTTGGTTCAAATCCTACAACCTGACAAAAACATTGCAAGAAGGCAAGTAAACTTCAGCTTAGTGTTATATAGCACCTTTCCAGATCATTTCATCCACACAAGAGAGACTTGATGAAGAGCAGAAACAAACAGTATGTCAGGAAGCTGCAAGCTCCTGGCTGTGAGGCACAAAGGGCCAGGAGCTGAGGGTGATAACATAGCTAGCAGGGCATGGCTTCACTAGACAGGTGACATGTCCCATTATCCTCAAGCAAGGCAAGAAAGGCAGGCCCAGGGTTGGTGGCCAGGTTCAACGAAGAGATCATCAGGCAAGTTTGAGGTGATGAGGCAGGTCTGATGTCAAGCCAGGAAGTCAATCCACAGGTCAGGATCGGGTCAGGTGGCAGTAGCTGGGGCTAGACACAGCCCAGTGGTCACTGGAAAGGTCCATGGTGACAAGGCAGGCCCAAAGTCAAGCCAAGAAGTCGGTTCATGGGTCATAGTCCAGAACAATGGCGCCCTTGGCCAGGCACAGGCATAGCTGTAGCTGAGCTGGGGACAGGCACACCTACAACATAGCTCAGGCAGAAACCAAAGAACGAGGGCTGAGTTTAAATAGACCTCCAGAGCCCACGGGTAGAGGGTATGGCTTGAAACCCCAGATGAGGTTGGTCAGGGCCATTAAGAGCTATTTAGTGCACTAAGGGCCTTGACACAGTACAAATGGGTCCTAGGCTTTTTTTTGCAAAAAGACAGAATGTCATGCTTTTGAAGAAACACTTATATGAAGGGTGCTCCCAGGCTGAAAAACCATGCACACAGAGCATCACATCTCAAGTACTCTTCTTATTCATTTGGCCTCACCACAATGACAGTATTTCACATCTTGGTAGCATCTCTGCCTCTCTCCCAATACCATGCACCAGACATTGATGACTGGATATCTGTCAGTCACCTTCACTGGCTGCCCAGAGTCCTGTGTGCAAGAGATGTAGAGGTGCCACATAGCAGCTAAGTCTCCCATACCTTATAGCAGAGACTTGCCCTCAAGAACACTCCTGCATGCCAAGATTCCCAACCAGCACCAGCACAGCTCCTCCTCTGTCACATCACCTGGGTATATCCAAGGGGAGAGTCTACCTCTTGGCACACCATCATGCATGTCTGTGCTCACTGTTATCAGATGCCTGCACCCCTTTCCGCCCTTCATGCGATCCAGGCTGTTGCACACGTTGGGACTCCAGGATGCTGAGAGGTCTGCCTGTGTGGGATGCAATTATGCTGAATATTTTCATACAGCTCAACAGAAATGTAAACGTCAGCAACAAGGATCTTTGTCAGCTTTCCAAAGAATGAACAATATACTCATTCATGGACAAAAGGGATTGTTTCTGAACACGATCTCTGCCTTCAGGCTTTAGGACAATGCCTTTTTAGTGGTCTCGATACAAACTTTTGTTGAAATTATGTTACTAATTGGCAGAATTTTTTAATTAGAGCACCAAATGGCAACCTTAATCACAGGATATACAGTCATTGGCTTTTACTTTGAATTTCTTTTATTGTGTAGAGTAAAAGAATCAGCAAGAAGAGGAACTGGTTACTACAAAAGCATGATAACTACTTCAATCCCTAGGTATAAACATACAGTAATTAATCAATTAATGTAGCTCACATACATCAAGGAAAAGATAGAGTATATATGATGAAGTCAGCATAATGCTTTTTTATAGTTTTATGAATGATCTAATGTAACTCTCTCAAGTTACTCCAGATTTACAGCAATACGTAAGCAGAGAGTAAAATCAGAACCTAAATGAAAGAGCTAGTCCACACTGATGAAAAAAAGGCAATGGTTTCTGGTGAACTTAACAGACTTTGATATTCATTGTGGAATAAAAACACATTACCATAGTTGTTTCCATAGTCAGAGCCTGAATCAGAAAAGCAAACCTATTCAGCAAGGGCCCTTAAAAATTAATTATGTATTCATGCCCGTATAACTTTAGCACATGTTTACAACTAACCATTAGCTTGAATGCATTTGGGAATAAGAAACAAATTCTGCTGAATTTAGGAATAAGTTAAAATGGTCACAAACACTTTTAGCTTTTAATACTTTTTTAATGAAAAGCTTTATCATAAAGGGCATTTTCAGGAATAATTAACTAAACTACTACTAGGGAAGCACTTTCAGACCTTCTGATGAACCATTTCATGTGTTACTATTCCTTGCCATCCTTTGCATTTCCAGTACACAGTTCTTGATTATGGCTTCGTCAGTATGTTTGTACATATATATATATGGACACAATATGAATAAATTTATTGTTGTCTGCAGCTGTAAAAGGTAAACTTCAAGAAAATTCAGTTCAGCTCAGAAGTCTGAATGCATATCCTCAGTGTTTGAGCTCCAAAACTGGAATAGACATCTATAAACCTCAGTCTCCTTTCAAGGCTTCAGAATTTCCTCTATCTAAACCAGGACTAAATAGTCTGTCTTTTTTAGTTCTTGCTCTTTTTTTTTTTTTTTTTAATGCTTCAACTTACAATCTGGAGAATAGAAATACGAAAGAAGATATATTGAACTGAATTTAGAAAGGAGCAGAAGTTGTTCATGAGAATTTTGAGTCCACAAACCCCCCAAGTTTGATAACAGCTTATGCTTCATGTGAAAGTGTGTGTTCACCAGCTAGCTCCCCTATCCATAGGCTTAAACTGCAAGTCTATGGAAATAAGTTATTTGATTCCTTGGAAACAATTAAACTGAATCAATTTCTAGTTATCTTTGGTCACATTCCTTAAATTAAAAGAAATTAAAAAAATTTATTATTCCATAACTGGGTTTTCATTTGAAGAAAGGATCATGCATTTATGATTTTGAACATGGCTTATACTTTATATTCTCATCTGAAGTCTTCCCCTGATTTTGTATGTGTAGTTGTGTGGCATTGATTTCAGAATAAGCTTCTAAGTCAAGGTGTGATCAGTTATATAGACAGGCTCACTGCACTTTCTTATATCTGAAATATCCCTGGAGGCTTTTACCATTTCTCAATGTCATAGATGTTAATCTTTATGGAGCTGAAATCCAAAATTACTGAACATAGAGTATCTCACTTACTTCAAGTACAGTACACAATAATCACAAGAAGAATCCTATAATCCAAAATACAAGATGCATATAGAGACTAGTCCACAATCTACCGAGGTCAAGGCCCATCATAAAGTTATATTATTCCAAGATCATGAGCTCATTCATTTGCTATGACTTTCCTCGCAACATTCCTTGTTAGAAAGAAAAAAAAAAGGTCTATTCCATAATAACAGCAAAAATAATTTTAAATCTCAAACATATTCCATCTTAATGTGTTGTACTGGTATTTCTTTAAATTATTTTAGAAGTCATAATAGCACAAAATTGATAAAAGAAAACTATATATAACGAAGCCAAATCAAAGTCTTAACATCTCTGAATGCAATCCAAAATGAAATCTTGATGGTTCAAATAAATACCATAAAGGAGGAATTAGGACCTGATTAAGCTGGAAGAACAAACGTTGACTAAAATGTTGATAGGTATTTTAATGCATAACTTGTAAACTCATACCTCCCAAACACCCATGAAAACATCCCTGTAGTCCAAAATGACTCAATGTTCTGTGACTCAAAGCATTTCTGCAGCAATAAGGTTAAATTATTAACCTTAACTGAGTTGCAAAAAACAGCCACCTGTGCAGATTGACCCTAACCACACTGCTTTTGTACTGGAACTAGCTCATACCTTGCTCACACCACCACAGACAATAATTGAAAAAAAAAAGGTTTTAAAAAAACCTGATGTTAACTGTAAGAAAGTTAAAACTTGTTGAACAAGAAGGGGTGGGGGAGAGAGGAGGGAGGAAGATACAGATGTTTTACAATCTTCAATAAATGGTAGTGGATTCATATTTAAAGTTAGGCTGACACTGCTGCTAAACCACAGGATTGAGATTCAGGAGATTTGGGTTTCATTGCTGCCTGTGTCATAGACATGAGATGTGATTTTAGACGAGCCACCAAAATCTTAGTTCAGTTAAATACTAACATACATATTCACAAGAGATGAATTAGATGCTTATGTTAAGCAGGTGCTTAAAGCACCTTGCTCAGTGAGGGCAAACCTTACTCTGCCTCCAATCCTACAGCATAAAATGGGAATAAAGGCATCCTGTATACACCTTTTCCTCTTTGGATTGCCCACATTTCAGAGCAAGGGCCCTTTCTTATTCCCTTGTCCCCCACTTTCTTTGTACATCACCTGGCACAAAAAGGCTAGATTATTACAAGGCCTGGAGACCTTTAAATAAAGTGATAGTAAGTACTTAGCACACACTGCTATACCAGAACCATTTCTTACTGTTAGCAACAACCTTTGGTAAAAGACAACATGTCAGTGTACTCTCAGGGAATTTGGACAGTTTTCTAATTAATTTCTGAACATTTGTAGCACAAACCAAACATCAGCAAATTATGCTTAGAGTATTTGGAACACTTCCAACCTCATTTTCTTCTCCGCTTCCTCTTCTTTTACTAGAAGAGGCAGATACGGTTAAAATCTCACAACAGAAATACTTCTTTAAAGAACACTTGCAGCAATTACCATTTTTATAAACCTTATTCTTTCATGCTTAGGGTTTGTCCTCAGCTGATCTTGTTTCAGGTCAAGAAGTGACCCAATAAACGCAAGAAGCAGAATCTCTAGACTTCCTTCCTAAGTGTAGCTGAATACAAGGCACTTTAATGCTAAAGTCTCTCAAGAGCACTTATGAGATAGGGAGAAAGGAACACTTAAAGAAATTATTCATATACTTGTTTACTTTAGTATTTACAGCATTACCCTTAAAATGAGCACTTCACCACATTAAAAAATCCATGGTACTTATAAAATTTTACATTGAAAGCAAACCAATCAAATAAATAATTGTCGTGGTTTAACCCCAGCCAGCAACTAAGCACCACACAGCCACTTGCTCACTCCCCCTGGTGGGATGGGAGAGAGAATCGGAAGGGTACAAGTGAGAAAACTCATCGGTCGAGATAAAGACAGTTTAATAGGTAAAACAAAAGACACGCACGCAAGCAAAGCGAAATAGGGAATTAATTCACTACTTCCCATTGACCGGCAGGTGTTCAGCCATCTCCAGGAAAGCAGGGCTATATCACACGTGACGGTTACTTGGGAAGAAAAACACCATCACTCTGAATGTCCCCCCCTTCCTTCTCGTCCCCCCCCCTTTGGTCAGTTGGGGTCAGCTGTCCCAGCTGTGTCCTCTCCCAACTTCTTGTGCACCCCCAGCCTACTCACTGGTGGGGTGGGGTGAGAAGCAGAAAAGGCCTTGACTCTGTGTAAGCACTGCTCAGCAGTAACTAAAACACCCCTGTATTATTAACACTGTTTTCAGCACAAATCCAAAACATAGCCCCATACTAGCTACTATGAAGAAAATTAACTCTATCCCAGCCAAAACCAGCACAATAATGCAGGACTATTTCAGAATACCTACTCACACCAAGTAACAATCCTACTTAGGTCTGTCAAATTTAATTCAGGACTTAGGTCAAAGGTCTGGGTATGAGTCTTATTCAAAGTCCACATTGTGCAGCTCACAATATGGAGGCAAGACATCTCCTTGCACTGCACTGCACTGCAGGGAGTAAGGCCAGTGTTGTCCTGGTGTGGGTACCAAACATGACAGTTTTCTCAAATGACCCATACTATTTGCAGATTTGAGAGTTAAGAGGCAGTGGCAGGCCCCTTCTGAAAAATGACCTCGTCTAATCTTCAGGTAACATCATTGAGAAAAACACCAAGACAAACCCTTCTCCCCGAACTGGTTGTTGTGGCTTCCTTCATAAAACTCAGAGGTGGTCTGCACTGATATCCACAACATCAAGTGCTGCAGTACAAAGCAGAGACTGAGGTTTTCAAATGAAACAACCAGATCCATCTACCACAACACCACTAATTTGAATTCCACTTCTATGTTAAACATTATCTTTACTATGGTCTAATGGTGTCTTCATAATACACCTCCCACACAGCAAGCAACCGCTTTCACTAGCTCAGTTACCAGTCTCAGCATATAGACCCTGTAAAAGTCATCACGGTAATGTAATTTCTAGTACTTGCGTTTTCACTATAGCAAAATCTCACAGGGATCAGACCCACTTATGGTCTTAACTAAAACTAGCCATCTGACTTAATTAACATTTAGAATTCATCAAACCTTGCAGGGCTCATACTGGGCTCTGGGGCAGCTTGGCGGTGCTCACATTGGGCTCCTGCTGGGTCTATGTATCCGGTAGCAGTGTTATTCCACCAGATGACACACTTGCTGTGAAAGCAAAGGAAGAATGAAACTAAAAAAATCAGTTTCACAATATCTCTGCATCATGCAACAAACCACACAGCACAGGGAGCACAAGGAGGACAGGAGGCAGAAATCCTGGGAACAGCAGGAGACAACAGAAATGTACATTGCCCTTGTAAATTTGCTCCGTAAAATCTAACCCAACAATAGTTGTGTCTTTGTTAAATCCCTTTCTGTGTAATACAAGTAAATTCCGAATGTATCTTTCTTTCTCTACATATAGATACACATTAATATTAATAATAACATTAATAGCGGCATAAAGCTTTGTCTCTCTGAAGGTACCACAGACCGTGGAAAAGTTTCCCATAATTAGGAGTGGTGTCAATAGGAAACCAGAGAAACTTAGATTTGGGCCATCCAAAGCATCTAGATTTTTTAGAACCTAAGTTCTATGCCCAGGAACGGAGCATAGAATGCTCCAATGGACAGACGGCTGCTGCTCATGGTTTTGGCTGCTTCAGCTGGATCTGGGGCAGAGCTATACAACTAAACCCTCATTTTTTTTCATGATCTTTTCATAGCATATACTCTGCACACAAGCCTGCTTTGCATTTCTTCCTTCTTTGTATCTGAGTGGCACCCAAGTAGTACTCAAGTAACCACCAGAGGTACAGTATCCTTTTGATGAACTTAATGTGTGATGTCTTGATTAATTAGACTTTATGAAGTGTTTTATTTTTCTGCACTATGTGAAAATGCAGTTGAATGTAGAAACCCTGTTCATTAAGCACCAACATGAGATTAAAGACAACCAAGATATTTAAACACAGTGATATTGAAAAAAAGAAAGTGTCAGCTGTATAAATATATTTTTCCAACATGCAAAGTGCAATATAAAGGCAAACTTCAAACATTTAGCATGAATTTCCCCCACAATTTGAATTCTTACCTTCCTAAAGCTTCAAGAATTATCTTGTACTTAAAGGTTCTCTGTTCTTCAGGGAGTTCATTTAATTTCTTTGTATTCTTTTTTTGTTCTATAAAGAGAAGGACCTTAAGTCCTACATTTTGTCATATTTGAAGACTCTAGTATTGTCAAGACACAAAGTCTGTACATTCTTTTTACTGTACACCAGTTGCTGCAGGCACTGAGAAGGGGAGATGCAAGTGCATGAGAAAGGCAAAAATACTGAATTCCGGCACAGGTCTTTCCTCAGAGAATATTAATTTCCCACGGGACAAGCAACGTATTTGGTGGCAGTGGAAATCTGACAACTCTATCTATCAATCCAACCAAGTTTATCATGAGGTTTAAGCATTTCTTAACTGTCAAACTAAAACATGAACCTAGAAATAATAAACTACGTTCTGAAATATCTGCCAGAAAGCACACAGGGAAAAAAAAGGATACAAAAGATGACTTCCAAACCATAAATAATATTTTTGCAGTCATGCTTGCATCCTTATTCCTGAAACCAATTTAGAAAACAATTGGACAGGGCACCCTGGGAATAAAGAATCATTTGCCATTAGACTTTAATGTGTGATTACTTAGTAATGTAATTGAAAGCATGACTGTAGCACATTGCCAGCTTTCTATTGCCAGGAGATTACATCACAAATGATACTGAGTATTTCAAATCATCTTTTTATTCCATATTTGTTGTGACAAGAAGTTTTACTTAATATTTGAATTCGTTTTTCTTTCTCAAATACTACAGGATCAAGGGTTCGCAGGAAGGAGGGGTGGGGGAGATAGCTCTCAGTATCATATTTTCTCATGTTAATCATGAAATAACTAATTTCCGTGATTGCATTGGGAGATTTGTGGTGGAGGCCGGTGATGTCTGAATGTGGGCATATACAACTGATACAATGATGCACTTAGGGCTCTATTTGTGGCTGTGATACTGTGAATCAGAGTAAAATCTGAGAGCTAAATGTGCAACCTATGTCTGTTGGAGCAAAACCCTAGAGATGTGTTGAGCTATACTGATTTTAATCTCCTGAAGTCCTGACCCAAACCACAGGTACTCCACAAAGCCTCATGGTGGTTAAAGGCTAATCTTCAACCAAGGTAGCCAGGCAAGGCTGGGTGGGCTTTTGGAGGAGTTGTGCCTATTTACACCTCCTGAGAATCTGGACCACCACACAAAGAAGGCTGCAGAAACTCAGGGGTCCCCTCTGCATGGAAAGTATTGACTCAGCAGAGTGTTTCCCTCACTTGTCTTCACAGTCTTTCCTTCCAAGCATCCTGTGATTTCAACAACTAACACAAAAAATTCAGAAGGCTTTACTGGTAAGGGGAGCTTGTCCCCCCAGATCACCTGATACGGCTAAGACACCCTGTCTATGCAACTCCTTGCTTCTCCCAGTCCACCTAGTTTGCACAAATTACTGTCAACAGAAAACAATGAAGGGTTCAAGGTTTTTGGCCCAATGGGATTTTTGCCCATGTAGACCGGGGGACAAATCATCCCCTGCTGATTCTGATTCAAAGAACCTATGTCACCCCATCCACTGGAGCCACACTCCCAAGACACATCCCTGGCCCAGCAGTCCCCTTGTGCATACACCATACGCAAACACTATCAGGCAAATTCAGTAGATGTATGCTGCCACAGTGCTATCATCAAATGCTATATCATGCATATTTGATTGTTTGATGCCTTCAGATCCCCTAAAATATGCATTTCAAATTTTAAGGCCTGAGCTTCCTGGGATTTAAAAACCAACATGACCAGAGAATTCAAGAGGAAACAGTGAGGAATTGAAATTCACAGTGATTTCCTCTCCCTTGCAGCCCATTCTCGCACATTTTTCATCAACAAGCAGGGAGTGGAGCCTGAGTAAGGATTCTGGCATTTGGCTCACAAACTTTGTTTTGTCTTTATCCTATTTTACTGAATGTCAGATGACCACAGAGGCAATACAGAACTCCAAGAACAGCGGATGCTTCAAAATGGGATTTATTGTTCGGAGGCAACTGTCTCTCTCTTCTGTCACACCACTAGCACCAAAGCCAGGAAGGAAAGAATAAAACAATAACTGCAAGGTGGCAAGGAGTCTTCCCTTCAGAGGCTGATTCTGGGCTAACTTTCCCTCCAGTAGAAAACATGACTGCATCTAGAGATGCAACTCCCCTCCAACTACAACACGCAATTCATTTTTCAAGAGAAACTTTTTATTACAAGACTTCTTATAAAACTTATTTGCTTCCCAGCTGCTTTTACATAGTTTCTTAAACTGTTTTCATAGTATTGAATGATCGGAACAAACCAGATTACTTCCTTCTAATTTGTCCTGGTGACCTACTGTATACGTTAATAAAGGGATTTTTTTTCTGCCTGTAGCTCTGTTTTCACTGTAGAAAGCTATGTCAGTTGCATTAAAATACTTTTAACCTATTCAGTTCATGATAGTGGAAGTACCAGAGCCTTCTGGGCTTTGTAATATAATAGCACCCCTTTATCACGTTGAATGGTTTATTGGAACCAGCTTGTACAGATGATTTAGTTTACCATAGCAAGGCCACTACTGCAGGGCTCCAATCTTTGTCTGGGGACTCTTCTGTAATTTTCAACATTCCCAGTTTGGCCTGGGAGTGGGTTTGTTTTTCAGGGTGTTTGCTGGTTGTGGGGGGTTTTGTTTTGGTTTTTTATGTTTCCTGTGGTCTTTTGCTTTGCTTCCTTATAACTGCATTATTTTTTCATATAACTTCAGTTATTATTTGCATTCTTTGCCCTCTTGATATATTCTTAAGATGAGAGCTGGTCCAGATAACATGCATTTTGTGAACAGGTGATGTCCACTCATTTTCATCAAAAACAGGAGTTGGTTTTGTCCAACACAAGTCAGAAACATTCACCAACTCTACTGCATGTGGAAATACTAATATGAGAAATATTACTAGGACAAGTATCCTCATCATTCTATAGAAAAGGACAGCCATGTCAGAGTTCTGAGACCACACACAGACTGTGTCAGCTAATGAGTGTGGTGACTTCATGTGGCAGCTAGCATGAGTTAGGTGCAGCTAGCACGGCTCTTAGCATAAGTCTGTGAATTTTAACCTACTTTTTGCTGTAAAAGTAGATGAAATACGACCGCTCACCTGTCTCAAACAACCCAACAGTTTTGGTGTGCTCAAGGAAATAGATAGCCAAACTATGCAAACAGTATGTTGATCATCAAGAAGTGCAAGAGTGTCCAGAAGTGTCTGGAACAGGCAGACTGTGAGCACCACCAATGGCGACAGTAACTCAGAAAATGAGAGCACAGCTTATGCAGACCACTCAGCAGCAAGTTATTCTCTACCCAGTCCTCTAAGGACACCCAAGAGTACCACTGTAACCCAGAGTTCCCCAGTACTCCCCAGAATGCCTCTGGGGAGGGAACCCTACAGCCTTGCACCAGGACCATCCCCCCCAGCCTCTGGGGAGGGAGGAGAACCCAGAAGTCCCCATAGCCCTGCAGGAGGGCTACACATAGGATGGCCGGAATCACTACACTCAACTGCCCAACCTCGCCCCCAGGCGAGGACAGGGAGAGCCTGTAAAGAGCCTCTATGCTGACATACCCAGCTTCTCTCCTGGACTACAGCATCTCTCCCCAAAAAACCCAGGGAAGTTCTGTAAATTGTAAAATTGCATGCATCTGTGATCAAAGTGTCTTGGTATCAAAATCCGCTTAGCCTCTACACTGTCATTTAGTCTTAATCATGACACTTTGGCAGAAGAGGGCACTCCTTCCGGGGCGTTTAATGGAATCTCTGCACATGATAATGTGCTGCTGATCTCATAATATGATTCTGTGTCTGAGTATATTAACAATCACGTAGATGAAAAGGCTCTCAGCTTACAGAGGAGTATTCAAAAACATATCTCAACTTTCTACAGTTTTTTATGATTACACTTACATACAAAAACATTTTAATTGCATTACAAATCAAGATTTACCCTGAATATATAAAAGAACATCCAGTCAGTCTCTGTGTTACTTTGAAAATTTTTCTTAAGTGGAAGACTTTCACAAACTTTAGTGTAAGATTTGCACTGGTACCAAAGAGATATTGGCTCCATATTCCCTCTCACCCCAACAAAGTGCAGCCACCTCCTTTACTTTGAGCTGTCCAGCAGATGGGATTTGGCTCACAGCTTCATTCACCTTTGAAGATTTTCTAAAAGCAGTTGTCTAGCGCACTCCTCCATCTCTTGAACAATTTTGATGAGGGACAGGCACAAGATAGGGAATTTTGTATCCTTTATCTAAAGAAATCCCCTGAAAAGAGTGAAAAAAACAAGACAATTTTGAGACTGCTATTTTTTCCCCTCCAGAAGAAAATTTGACAGTAGAAAAGTCTCAGGCCAAACCTAAAAGACTTGCTAAGCATCCCTGTAGCACTGTTTTACAAAAGAATGGGAGGAGCAACGAGATAAGGAAAAGGAGCAGAGACTAATTGGTTGTGACTTTCCAGAAGTGTGCTGATGGACAGAAGCAAACTCTTTCAATGAAAGCACAATGAAAAGACAAAAAGCAACAGTTACAAATAGCAACAAGGGAAATTCCAATTGGGCATAAGAAAAAATTTCCTCAAAATAAGCATAACTAAACACTGGAAGAGTTGTCCAGAGAGACAACTTCCCGCCTTTGAGGATTTCCATATCCTTGTGTAAGTGCCTGAACATCCTTATCGAACTTCGAGCAGGACAAGCCGAGCAACCTTGAGCAGGAAGCAAGGCTAGATGACCTCCAGAGATTCCCTCCAATATAAATTTTTCTATGATCCTTCTATTCCATGTCTACACACTCTCAGAGGAAGGGTGATAGTAGGGGTACATGGTTACAGGATCTACAGTCACTAGTACAAAGGTCACTAGGTACTGTCACTGGTACAGGGTACAAGCTCTACTGTCACAGAGAAAATTGAAGAAAATCAGCCAAAAAGACAAACTGACAGACCTTCAAGAAAGTAAATTATTTCTACTGTCTGGTGTACAGCAATTATGTCTTGATGCAGAACTAAGAAAAATCTCCATTGGCCTCGGACAGGATATTGCTCTGTAAATACCTTAGAAAACACAATCAAAGCAGCTACAGAGATGGACATTCAGTAAATCTAGAAGACGGAAAAAGAATCTATGTGATATGCATATTAAACCATTTCAACAACTGTCTTTTCTTATGAAAATATTACCCTCACAGTATTGTCAAGGTCAACGAAGCTTGCAGTGTGTACTATACAAGTACCAGTTGTGAACATTAGATACCCAGAGCAGAGCTAATCTAGTTTGAACTCATGCCATTTTCTTCCACTACTTGACTTCTCTGGATCAGAGGATGCGAATTGGCCTGGACTCCATCAAATCTGGGTAGATTGTCTAATACAGACAAATTTCTTCTGGTGACATGCTGGTAATTGAGACCACCAAACACATTATTCTATTGAACTCCTGTCACATGTGAATCCAGGTTCACAGAATTACAAGGCAAAGACATAATTTCAGTTGACCACAGAGCCTCCAGTATGTAAATTAGATTTGGCTAGTTCTGCGCAACAGAGCTATCAAGTGAACTGGTGAAACATACCATAAGAAACCAGATACAACAGCCTGAAGTAAACTACAGTTAGTTTGTCAAACATTATAAATACAGTTATGTTGACTTAAAAAAAATTATCCCTGCCAGTTAGTCCAATTTGGGGAATTACTTAGGAATGCTAGCTCATGGCTCAAAAAGTTTTGCCATAGTTATAACACATGGAATGTATTAAGTGAATACTCCAAAATTCCTGTGGGATTCATTTTTTATTACAGGTCATGACAGGTTTTTTTATTTTCTCTCTTACAGCTTTTTGTCTTTTACTACCCATATCACTGTACACCAAGTGCAGGCTGGGTCCTGGAGAACTCTAACCCCTCATTCTAACCCACAACCCATCAAACACCACAACCTTCCCCAGTTCAACATCTATAAACCCACCAAAACCACAGCTGTATTACTTTGTGCTGATTTCTTTCTCTCACAACTGAAGTGAATCAGTACTTAGCCCTCTTAGGAACATCCTCTTGCTGCAAAGAAAACATCACCAATTAAGCACTTGCTGATTTGAATTATCTGGGCAGCTAAAGAGAGGCAAAGTAATCTCCTACAGTACTGGAATAGATGTCATAGGCCAATATAGTTTATCTATATCCACCTAGCCCCACTGACATCTACAGAAATTACTCTCACTGAAGAGAGATTCCTACAATTTTAAGATGTAGTCAAGATCCCCAGAATATTTTGGATTATCAAAGAGCCTTCTAGCACATTGAAAATAACAGCAACAGTAGCTTCATCACCATCACTGAACTTGATAGTGGGAAATTACATCTAGAAGCTGGAACTGTATCAAAAAGAAATTCCTGTAGAGCATCACTGTATCCTCTTAAACCACTGCTAGTTTTTGCCCCAGAGACAGGATATACTTCAATGATGTGTGAAGTAATCTCTCTGTATACTTTGTGGTTAGGTTTACAATTCTCTTTGTCATTCTTCAAGATAAAATGGTACTAGCCAGAGGAAAGAGTTTATATTAGAGTAGGGTGGTTTCGTTTTTTTTTTTTTTTTAGTTTTGTCTCCACCAGAAGCAAGTCTTCCTACTCTAAAAAGCCTTCCACAGAGTTGGCTGCTTTGGATGTTCCTCGTTCTGGTATCCGTCAGCACAGTTCTGTCAGCAGCATGTAGTCTCAGGTCTTACCCCAGTGCCACAGAAACTTCTCTGAGTAAGATTAGACCAGATAATGGTAATTTCCTCTCTACACTTCCACTGCCCAAAACAAGAGGAGTCATCCTGGTAACTGTTCAACAATGGAAAATTTCCTAAAACTCTAGCAGCAACACATTGATGGACACTGTAGAAATAAACTAGCATCAATAATTTTTTTTTTTAAAGTTTTTAGTTTTGTTACATGTACTATAATAAGGTAACCTAATGAGCTCTCTGGAGGCATATATCCTCTTGAGGAACATGTGCTGAACAAACATCACCAAATAGGATTCCTTTAGTATGCTAGAAAACAGAGAAAACATGATTCCTCCATTCTCTACTCCAATTCAGTACTGTATCAACTGGCTGATATTGACCAGTCTACTCCAGTAAATTTTGGCTGTACTTGCTCCTGATACCTCCTCTACATAAAAAGCCAAAGCATGAATTTAAAACAAAGTAATATATTGGTCTCACACCATATTTGGCGAACACATTTACTCTCAGCACAATATCACCTTTTATGGTTTGGTTTATGTTGCTCAGGAAGAGGTCTAAGCTTGGCCAAAATCCTATCACCTACATCTTTTTTCACTGGAATATTACCCATACGAGGCATTGGGTACATTCAGAGACCAGCACTTCTACAACTGGTAAAATATTTCTATACAGCCACCAACAATGCATATTGCTGAACACATGCTTAATGCTGTTAAATCTTACAGTAAGCTAAAAAATAAAAAATAATACAGATAATACAGATACATTGAGTTCCTTCATCACATCAGTGTTAAGTGTTTGGTTAATCCAAACCAATTTGCTTTAAGAGCAAATTCTAAAACATCTTGGTAAGCTCTAACTTTTAGCCAATAATTCTCTTTAGAGTACAGCTGCCTGTGGGACTACATAGAGCCACACTATATGGAGGGTTTTTCTCAGGGAACTTGATAGCCCTCAAAAATTAGGATCAAGACTCCATATTCGATCTGGAATGTCCACAACACCAGTACTAAAAGTGGCTCATTCTTGGGGACAATCTTCTGTTGAGGAGGATAGATACCATTTTTTGGTCAGAGTATCTTTCCACAGTTATAATGATGGCAGTGATCCGCACTGAAGTCATCAAATCACAAATCATCCCCAGCGCTGCATTGCACAATATTGTGAGCAGTCATGATGCAGCAGGTGATATAATGCATTATCTATCTAAGCAACATTTTTCCAGCTGTTGCTGACACTGGCTTTGTTAAAGTCATTCTCTCCTATGGACATTACTGCAACGGTGGCAATCACAAAAGAGTAAACACTTGCCTAAACTACCACAAAGTCACCAGCAGACACAATGCAAAAGCAATTCACAAAACGTTAAATACTTTTACCCATCAAGAACTTGTACTCTTTTGCCAAGGGCCTTATTTGAAAAATATTTGGTGGTCATGACGGTAATGATTGTCCTTTTCTTTGCCCTTTTTGGCCTGCCTATACTGTAAATAACATTGGCTGATAAGCATCAGAAAATGTCATTTTAACCATGGCCACTGAATATGAAGAGCTACAGTTTAAAAAATGGCAGCCTTTTCAGTTTTTTTTTTTTTATTGTACGTATACATGTATCAACATTGTTACATCTCCGTTTCAGAAGCAAATACAATTAGGAATCCCCCTGGAAAGCTGCCTTTAGTGGTATCCTCACAATTTATGTCTTTGATATAGATTTTACTGACAAGAACAGTGGTATTGATGTTACCATCTACAGCAGAGAATGAATAAACATGAAAGACTAAAAGGTTATATTTTAAATTATGAGAAACTGTTGAACACTCTTTCTTGTACGCTATAGTCAGAAAGTCAGCATCAAATTGAGCAATGCTTCTCATTTCAGATACTTCTGTGCAATTAAAGGATGATGTTTATAAATGGAAGAATAGAATCAGTCGATAACAGACAAGTCTCTGAGGGGTTTTGGAATGGTACTGGGCTACTGGTAGGAGAGGTTCAAATATGTACTTTTTAAAANATCAACATTGTTACATCTCCGTTTCAGAAGCAAATACAATTAGGAATCCCCCTGGAAAGCTGCCTTTAGTGGTATCCTCACAATTTATGTCTTTGATATAGATTTTACTGACAAGAACAGTGGTATTGATGTTACCATCTACAGCAGAGAATGAATAAACATGAAAGACTAAAAGGTTATATTTTAAATTATGAGAAACTGTTGAACACTCTTTCTTGTACGCTATAGTCAGAAAGTCAGCATCAAATTGAGCAATGCTTCTCATTTCTGATACT